>JAYEPQ010000007.1:29335270-29405270 GCA_036321105.1 Dracaena cambodiana
TCAGATCTCGATTATATCTCAACATCCCCCTCAAACTCATGGTGGCGTCGTAAAAACCAACTGGAGTTTGCTAACAAGTTCACTAAGACGACCAGGTGAGTGTGACTTAGTGAAAATATCAGCAAGCTGATCAGCAGAGGAAACGGAACACAAGCGAAGGGTGCCATCACTGAGATGATGCCTGATGAAGTGACAGTCAATCTCAATATGCTTTGTGCGTTCATGAAAAACATCATTGTGTGTAATCTAAATAGCACTCTGGTTGTCACAGTAGAGAAGAGAACGAGACAGCTGAGGGGCATCCAAATCAGCCAAAAGACGACGGCAGTAGCATCAGCAAGGGCGCGATACTCAGTCTCAGTGGTAGATCAAGTGACAGCTGTTTGTTTCTTACTTCGCCAAGAAATAAGACACGAACCAAGTAAGAAACAAATACTAGTGGTAGAATGACGATCCGTAGGATCACCAGCTCAATCAGCATCAGAATAATCTCATAACTCAAGAGATGACTGAGATGAATAATGTAAACCATGGAAAAGAGTGCCCTTGACATAGCGGAGGATTCGAAGAACAGCAGCATAGTGAGGTGAGCGAGGCTCATGCATGAATTGACTGACCAGGTGAACAGCATAAGAATTATCAGGGCGAGTAACTATGAAATAAATAAGACTACCAACCAACTGTCGATACAGAGTAAGATTAGACAGAGGCACACCATCAATAAGGTTGAGCCGAGTATTATATTCCAAAAGGGTACTGGCAGTCTTGCTGTCGGTTAGACCAGTCCTGAATATAATATCTGAAGCATACTTGGCCTGAGAAAGAGAATAACTATCCGAAAAAAATGCCACCTCAAGACCAAGAAAGTAATTGAGGGTGCCAAGATCTTTCATTTCAAAATGATGATCCAGAAAAACCTGAAGCGCACAAATGCCAGCAGTATCATTACCAGTGATGATCATGTCATCAAAATAGAAAAGTAGAAGGGTGGTGCCAGAGGCAGTCTTACAGATGAATAAGATAGTGTCATAAGCACTGGCTACAAAACCCTGTTGTATGATGACAGAGGTAAATTTGGCAAACCAAGCACGAGGAGCCTGCTTCAGACCATAAATCGCACGATTAAGGCGGCAAACTTTATGAGGAGGATGCTCATAACCAGTGGGATGCTTCATATAAACTTGCTCAATAAGATCTCCATTTAGAAATACATTTTTAACATCCATCTGAAATAATGACCAACGCCAAATAGCAGCAACAGCAATCAAAGATCTAATAGAGGTAAGTCGAGCAATAGGAGCAAAAGTCTCCTCATAGTCAATACCATACTCTTGAGAGCAATCCAACGCAACAAGATGGCATTCTACCATAAAGTAGCCAAACATAGAAAGAGGTAGGCTGTATGGAATTCGATTGAGATAAATAATGTCGAATGTCAGGACATTAACCGAATTAGACAAAATCTTGATATACATTTCAAAAAATTGTTTGGAAGGATAATAGAGCATAACATTTTGACTCAAACCTGAGATATGTGGATGCCAAATAGATCTATCAGAGCTGGAGTAAGATATTCCGAAGGTGGAGGTCAATGCAGCTATAAGAAGTTTGCTGTCGGAAAAGACATCAACATTGGATGGATTCCCTATACTCTTTTTTAAAAAGTATTGGACGTAATTAGAGAAGATATCATGGCGGTAGTAAGGGATGTGAACAATGGGATACTAAGATTGGATCATCTTAATTATGCAAATATTGTACTAATTTAGAAGAAGGTCACGGTCGAACATGTGGGAGATTTTCGACGGATTTCACGGTTGAGTAGTGTTGGGCAATAGGCCCCACAAAAACTAATAGCCACTACTACAATATAACAAAGACAATAAAAAAAATAACTGAATAAGACAAGAGGCACAGAACTTACGTGGTTTGGTCAATGTGACCTACGTCCACGACCGGAGAAGGATAAAAAATTTCACTATTTGTGGAGAATACAAATACAAAATACAAATGTATTTTTGGGTATTTGAATAGGTTTGGGTGTGATTTTGGATGAGGGGAGAGGGCTCAATTTATAGCCCTCTCCCCACCTCTCATTCTCCTCTCTTGGCGATGTGGGACTAAGGGGGAGAAGGCCACACTTAACAAATCTCCACCTTGGCCTTGACCCGAACAATTTATGGCTTACTCCATCTTCTCCGGCAATGCCCCAACGGGCTGAATCACCACCTCTGAATGCCAATCAAGTCCAAGCACTGCTTGAACTTATAAACAGGAAGAGATTTTGTAAACATATCAGCAGGATTGTCCTTAGTATTGATTTTCTGAATAAGAACCTTCTTCTCAGCAATGATATCACGAATGAAGTGATACTTCACATCAATATGCTTCGTCCTCTCATGATACATCTGATCTTTAGTCAAGTGAATTACACTTTGACTATCACAGTAAATGGTAATAACCCCTTGCTGTAGAGATAACTCGCCGAACAAACCTCTCAACCACAAAGCTTCTTTAATAGCCTCTGTAACTGCCATATATTCTGCCTCAGTAGTGGACAAAGCCACTACATGTTGTAGAGTAGCTTTCCAGCTGATAGCACAACCTCCAATGCAAAATACATAACCTGTGAGAGACCTTCGTTTGTCGAGATCACCGGCATAGTCTGAATCTACAAAACCAACTAAGGTGTTATTAGAACGTCCAAACTCCAAACAATTGCTTGAAGTACCCTTCATGTATCTGAGAATCCACTTCACAGCCTGCCAGTGTTCCTTGCCTGGATTTGCCATATACCTGCTAACAACACTAATAGCTTGTGAAATATCTGGACGAGTACAAACCATTGCATACATGATACTTCCAACGGCACTAGAATAAGGAACTCGTGCCATATAATCAATCTCTTCCTTTGACTGTGGTGATTGAGCAGCACATAGTCTAAAATGACTAGCAAGAGGAGTACTTACTGGTTTAGCGTCTCGCATGCCAAACCTCTCCAAAACCTTATTGATATAATTCTCCTGTGTCAGGAACAATTTTCCAACTCCTCTATCACGTCTTATCTCCATTCCAAGAATCTTCTTAGCTGCTCCCAGATCTTTCATTTCAAATTCACCATTTAATAAGGCCTTCAACTGGTGAATTTCTGCAAGATTCTTAGCCGCAATGGGCATATCATCAACATATAATAGCAAATAAATGAATGAACCATCATTTAACTTCCGGAAGTATACGCAACTATCATACATGCTCCTGGAGAAACCATGACCCAACATAAAAGAATCAAACCTCTTATACCACTGTCTTGGAGACTGATTCAGTCCGTACAAGGATTTCTTCAACAAACATACATGGTCTGCCTTACCTTCAACTTCAAAACCTTCAGGCTGCTTCATATAGATCTGTTCATCTAAATCGCCATATAGAAAATCTGTCTTGACGTCAAGCTGTTCTAACTCGAAATCAAACATGGCAACCAATGCAAGTAATACACGAATAGAGCTATGTTTTACAATGGGTGAGAAAACATCATTAAAGTCAACACCTTGTACCTGACTGTAGCCCTATGCAACCAATCGTGCCTTATACCTTGCATCTTCAATACCTGAAGTTCCTTCTTTTCTTTAGAAGACCCATTTGCAACCAACTGTTTTCTTTCCCTTTGGCGGCTTCACAAGATCCCAAGTACAATTCTTGTGGAGAGATTCCATTTCTTCATTCATAGCCACCAGCCACTTTTCTGAATCAGCACTCTGAATTGCCTCTAAATAGGTGGAAGGTTCACCGTCTCCACCTGTTTCCTGTGCCATGTTAAAGCATATGCAACAACATCTTCATACCTTTATGGTGGTCGAATCTCTCTTCTTGGTCTGTCTCTAGCTATGGAATATTCCTCTACTGGTTCATCAAGATCTGGTTCATCAACTTGATCTCTTTGACTCGTAGAGACTCTTTGTGAAGAACTTGCATTTCCAATCTCCAACTCTACCTGCTTCTGAGTACTATCATCCTTTTCTGAATTACAAGACTCTTTTCTAGGATATAACATTGATGATCCATCAAATGTAATATCTCTGCTAATTACAAATTTAGGTGATTTGGGATCAGAACACCATAATCTGTATCCTTTCACTCCAGAAGCATAACCGAGGAAAATACATTTCTTAGCCCTAGGCTCTAACTTTCCCTCATTAACATGCATATAAGAAGAACACCCAAAAATTCTTAAATTAGAGTAATCAGCAGGAGTACCTGACCAAACTTCCTCTGGAGTCTTGAAATCAATAGAAGCACTTGGAGCACGGTTGACAATATAGCACGCCGTAGCAATGACTTCTGCCCAGAAATCATTTGTCAACCCAGTATTTGAGATCATACACCGAGCTCGTTCCAAAAGAGTTCGGTTCATGCGCTCGGCCACACCATTCTGTTGAGGCGTCATTCTGACAGTGTAATGCCGAGCAATTCCTTCACTCTTGCAAAACTCATTGAAATCTGTACTACAGAATTCCAAGCCATTATCTGTCCGCAGCCGCTTAATGTGTTTTCCTGTCTGCTTTTCAATCAAAACCTTCTATTGTTTAAAGGTCAGGAAAACATCACTTTTATTCTTAACAAAATACACCCAAACCTTCCTTGAATAATCATCAATAAAAGTTAACATATACCTGGCACCACCCTTAGAAGGAACACGAGATGGCCCCCAAAGATCAGAATGAATATAATCCAGAGTACCTTTTGTTTTATGGACAGCGAGAGAATTGAAGCTAAACCTTTTCTGCTTCCCAAAAATACAATGCTCACAAAAGTCCATCTTACCAGTACTTTGACCACAAAATAGGCCTTTCTTGCTTAACAGCGTTAAGCCTTTCTCACCCATGTGTCCTAACCGCATGTGCCACAATCTGGTAATGTCAACATCTGAGGATGTAGAGACCTCTGCAGTACCTGTGACAGTAGATCCCTGCAAAATATACAAACTTCCAGACCTTTTAGCTTTCATCAGTACAAGGGCACCTTTACAAATTTTCAAAACTCCACCTTCAGCTGAATATCTACACCCAAGAATATCGAGAGTGCCTAAAGAGATGAGATTTTTCTTCAAATCTGGAACATGTCTAACATCAGTGAGTGTTCGGACAATGCCATCATACATCTTGATTCGAACAGTACCTCTACCAACAACTTTACAGGCAGCATGGTTGCCCATCAAAACAACTCCACCATCAACAGGTTCATATGTGGAGAAGCATTCCCTACTGGGACTCATGTGGTAAGAACAACCCGAATATAAGATCCACTCATTATTAGACCTGACTTTATTATCTGTTGCTACAAATATAATTCCTTCATTCTCATCTGCTGCTATACTAGCTTCAGCGGTGACACTGCTATTTTGTACATGTTTCTCCTTATTTTTCAATTTATAGCAGTTAGACTTAATGTGCCCCTTTTTCTTACAATAATTACAAATCAAATTGTTATGTCTGGATTTTGACTTTCCTTTGGATTTACTACTACTATGGTCTCTATTTTCAGATCTACCCCAAACAAATAATCCCTCTGCTTGACTACCACTAGTCTCCCCTGTGATATCCATATCAATCTGCTCTTTAGATTTTAATGCAGATTTAATACTATCATATGAGACTGAATCTTTTCCATAAATCATAGTATCCCGAAAATGTTTAAAGGACTGGGGAAGGGAACATAACAATAAAATGGCTTGATCTTTATCCTCAATCTTAGCATCTACATTCTCCAAATCCATAATAATGGAATCAAATTTATCAAGATGAGAGAGTATAGATGTACCTTCTATCATCCTCAACATATACAACTTTTGTTTCAAATAAAATCGATTCTCCACCGTCTTCTTCATGTACATGGTTTTTAACCGATCCCACATACCTTTGGTTGTCCTCTCATTGGCGACTTCCTGCAAAACCTCGTTAGAGAGATTCAAAATAATAGCAGATCTAGCCCTTTTATTTAGATCTGCAAATTCTTTCGCCGTCATCTTTGGTGCCTTATTCTCCTCTCCTTCAAGTGCTAACTCACATCCATCGTGTATAAGGATGGCTTCCATTTTGAGTTGCCACATACCGAAGTTGACACTCCGATCAAACTTTTCAATTTAGATCTTTGTTACTGTCATGATGGCTATGAAATATGACACTTGATGAATAGTGACGTGGGCCCCACAAGAGGTGAATAGTGACAATGGGCCCCGCTAACAGAAAGCACTTATTTTGTGATGAATAGTGACATGGGCCCCACAAGAGGTGAATAGTGACAATGGGCCCCGCTAACAGAAAGTACTTATTTTCTGATGTGGAGGATCCACGTTTAGTGGCAGCCACAGAGCATACAATAAGCACCTCAAAAAAAAAATAGCGCTCTGATACCAGTTTGTTGGGCAATAGGCCCCACAAGAACTAATAGCCACTACTACAATATAACAAAGACAATAAAGAAAATAACTGAATAAGACAAGAGGCACAGAACTTACGTGGTTCGGTCAATGTGACCTACGTCCACGGCCGGAGAATGATCAAAAATTTCACTATTTGTGGAGAATACAAATACAAAATACAAAAGTATTTTTGGGTATTTGAATAGGTTTGGGTGTGATTTTGGATGAGGGGAGAGGGCTCAATTTATAGCACTCTCCCCCCTCTCATTCTCCTCTCTTGGCGATGTGGGACTAAGGGGGAGAAGGCCACACTTAACAAGTAGTACAGTCAAGATAATACGGTCAAGATAATCTCCAAAATATTGGCGAATCATTTGAATTCTCTGCTTAATAAAGTAATTGGAGAATATCAAACATGCTTCATCAAGGCCGTAACATACTGGACGGAAATTGTAATGGTGCGTGAGACATTGCACTATTTGAAGAGGAAGAAGAAAGGGTTCATCTTGAAATTGGACTTCGAGAAAGTATATGACATGGTTAATTGAGATTGTTTAATGGAAACATTGGAGAGTAAGGACTGTGGTATCAAATGGCGGGGATGGATCCAAAGTTGGTTGTCCACAACTAGAACTTACAAATAGTACAAGGGACTACAAGGGAGGGAGATAAGATGTCAAAAGGGACTACAACAGACAGACCTCTTATCACTTCTCATGTTCACACTAATAGTAGATGGCCTAAACGCCATCATAAATGAGGCCTCAGAAGAAGAACTAATGAAGAACTAATCACAGGACTGTTGGCTTCTAACCAAAAAATTTTAAGCTACCTACAATACGCAGATGACACAATAATATTTGGAGATTTGAAGTTAGAATAGGCCATCTTGTTTAAATGGATCATATGGACCTTTGAGATCTGGTTGGGTCTTAAGGTAAACTTCCACAAAGGCAAGGTAATTTTTCGAAGATATGACCAATGAAATTGCGGAAAACATAATAAGAAGCTTTAGGGATGAACTTCCGATAGAATACTTGGAGTCTCACTGCATGCGAAGGCGCTAAAAAAGTGTAATACCTCTATCTCAATAGTCCCGCATCGGATATGAGACAAGAGATAGTATAGTTTCTAATAATTTTTATGAAACCATAGAGTAATCGTAGCTAGATTTTTAAGAAAAGGAATTCATTGATAATTATAAACTATTTTAATTCAAGGCACTCTACCGAAAACTTAGCATATTTCATGATAGAATATTTTTAGAGTGGAAGCAACCTAAAATCTGGCATGTACACTCAGGTCATCAAATCGCGACTAAACAAAAGAAAATAATACTAATCCGAAAAAGATAAAGAATAAAAGTAACTGAAATAGATATGAATAATGCATATGAATGAAAAAATTTAGAATACGAATTAATTTATTAACTAAGTTCTTATAATGTTTATCTAATTATAATTATTCTCTAGTCAACATGTCAAATGTTTTAATTTAAGATGTCATATATTATTGGAGAATATAAATGATGCTCTATAACTGTATTTCGATTGTCTTCTATATAGACCTGGAAAAAGGGTCATATGATTGTTCGGAGCTGACTTAGATCTACACAACGGTAACAATAATATTCTGATGTGATCTAGCAAATTACTATGCACCCATGGTGTGCGCAAAAATTAGTTGTACACCTTAACTATACAATCAAAACACAGTTTTCACATCAATAAGTTTCTCACCCATTCTAATATTATTATAGTTATTAAGATCATGTCAAGCCTACTACAATATATTTCCAATAAATAGGATCTTTGTTTGCCAGAAAATTGAATCTTTCCTTCCATTTATAAAATTTTTGGATTACAACGGAAGTGGATTACAAATTCAAAGATGAACAAGAACGGGAATATTCAATATTGATGAATTCCCTTTTCTGTGTGGGTTCGGGTGGCGATGGATCCTTGCTAATGCCTCCGTTGACCTTCCGACTAGAAGAAGAAGATCTGCTTCTTTCTCTGGATTTCTTAAGAAAACCCGCTCTCGATACTCTGGACTCTCCAAACTCCGCTCTTCCCCAAAGCTCCAAAAAGTCCCCCTTCTCGAATCTACTCTTGTATTTTTATAGACTGAGAAGGCTTGAAATCGCGATCGATTCCGTCCTGAAAAATCGGATCACGAAATATCAGCAAACGGAAAAATACGGAAAACAACCCCCGGGTTGGCACCTGCTGGATTGCTCCCGCGGGTGGCAACCCGCGGGAGCTCCCCCGTGGGTGGCAACCCGCGGGAGCCTCCCGCGGGTTTAACCCGCGGGAGCTTTCCCGCGGGTGGCAACCTCCCGCGGGTGGCACCCGAGGGCTCTCCCGCAGGTGGCAGCCTGCGGGGGCTCTCCCGCGGTGCTTTCCGCAGTATATATGTATTTTCCGCAATATATATATATATATATATATATATATATATATATATATATATATATATATATATATATATATATATATATATATTTAGTGTCTACATAACCCCCACCAAAGTTTTTGGAATTTCATAATTAATTTGTAATGAATTTCAAAATACTTTGGACTCTTTACTTTTAACTGGGATTTTTAATTTGGGTAGGAATAAGAATTAGGATAGGAAAAGGAGTTTAAATAAATACCCAAATCCTATTTGGACTCTAATGAATATTTTTAATCAAACTCTGATTTTGGTCAGAATTTTGATTCCTTTCCCTATTTGAACTCCCGGTAATTCACTATAAATACCCATATATCTCCACATCTTTTTCTCATACAGAAAATCTCTTGTTCTCTTATTCTGTGCCAATCTAATGGCTTCCTCAAGCAATTTGCGCCCAAAGGATTTAAATGCTGAAGACCGACACGCGGGCGTCATCGCCGGTGTTGATCTCTCCTCTCATGAGGACCGACACGCAGGCGTCACCACCGGCGTTGATCTCTCTTCCCTGATATCAGGTAAACAAACGGTCATCCATTTAATTACGAAAAAGATTCCTTTATGATATAAATATAGCAGATTTACACAGTGCATAGTAGGGATGATTGAACATCTAGCATAGAGGGTGGCATCGGGACGGTGGGCACAAAGGGTGGCATGGGTGTGTCCACCACGGGGTGGCATCCCGCGGGTGCCTATCCGGGGTGGCACCCGCGGGTGCCCACCCGGGGGTGTCCACCCGCGGGTGGTTACCCGCTGGTGGCACCCTGCGGGTGCTTACCTAAAATTTTTTTTTATTTTTTTTATTTTGGACTGAAGTTTTATTTTTCTCTTTTACAGTTCCATATTCAACAGATCCTTTATCCAAGAATCATTACTTTGGATTTTCGGACAGTCCGAATAATCAATCTCACTTTGGATTTGACGATCACATTCCTTTAGTTGAGGAGCGAAGTAGTGCGGATCGACGGCAGAAAATTATTAGCTGCAACCCACTCACAGCTCGTGAGTTAATCACGGATTCCGTCTTTGAGGGCGCAAATAGACAGATTTTGAAGAAGCCCTAATTACTTTTTGGGGATGTTGTCAACCAACCAGATGAAGACTTATGGGACACCACTAAGTGGTTGAGCAATGCTGGAGGTCGCCACATGTTTATCCCAGACCTGGAGCGCAGCTATTCCTTATCTTATCTGCAGCAGACTTCGTACCCACGCATGATGTCTTGGCCAATTACCCGCAGTAGTCATGGCGTTGCGACAGGGAGATTTAACAGAAACGGCCCATTTGTAGACGGCCCGGCAAAGTATGTTACAGGTCTATTGCCTGGTAGATTCGGCAAAGATTTACCTGTTGGAGAGCATCCGAAACGAGCAGAGACATTTATTAACCAATTTTCGGATGCCCATGGTCAATTCCCAGCTCATGATTTCCGCACTCCTGGATGGATTCACTCCACTTCGCGATCATGGTGGTCTCGGATGACCTATTTCATTCTGGTGAACTTCAAAACAATTTTAGAGAAGCTTGGTCTCTATCGTGCGGTGCGCAATGTACAATTTGGTATTCCACATAGCTCCCCTCACTTCTTCTGCATACTGGAGATGTATAATCCGGAGACCAATACTTTCTTCACCCCTGTCGGAGAATTGGGATTTGCACTTCATAAGATGCATGAAATTTCAGCATTATCCATAGGCGAGACTCCTTATGAGGAGTATGTTCCGAATATGAAAGAATTACTCCGCCTCAAGGCTATTCCTAATGCATACTCAACTTACTGGGAGCTGATATGTCACTATAACATTTGTGCTAATATCCCCAGGCCACGAAATCAAGGGGCGCGCCAGGCCCGAAATCAAGGGGTGCGACATAAGGTATGGGCAGAATATCTATTCCAAAATTTGGAAGGAAATGAGCGCAGTATCAAAATACGGGCTTCTTGCGATATGGATACTGTCAATGAGAGGATTGGTACCTGCTTCGCAACTACATATACGGCAGAATCTGATGAGGATGGGTTTAAAGCTCAGACTGTTTTCGAAAGTTACCATTACCAAGCAGCTTCTCCCATATCGGATAATGCTATTTTTGCCGGATATCTCATGTTGTGGTTGAAGCGCTGTGTAGTACCTACTTCATGTCGCGAATTTGTCACCGTTGACGTTATTTACCCTGTAGTCCTACTAGCGTTCGGTCAGCCTCTGGGATTATTACCAGCTATGGTTTGTAGTTTGCAACGTGGCTTGAGAGATATAATTGCTCAATTTTGCAAAGTCCAACAGGTGGAAGATAAGGATGGTAATACTGTCTTCAAAATGCCTAATCCGCGCATTGACCTGCCATTCACTTATCTGATGACTTGGTTCGTCCTGCACTATCCTGAATTAATGACTTCTCCTTCAGGACTCATTGATCATACCACTCCTCATGTACAGCACTTCGAAAATTGCTCCTGGAATGGAAGGTATATGGCTAAGATCCGACAAATCCTTGGGCGACACCAAAATTATCATATTTACCGCTGTTTCGCAAAGTTTCTCGGAGGAGGTTATAGTAGCCAACTTGAAGATAGTCCTGGAAATGATGGCTATACAATCTTGCCATCGGGTTGCTTCTGGTGGCTCATCAGTATCCGACCAAGTCATTTGGTTCTTCGACATGGTCGAATTTGCTTTATGGAGCCCTATACACCAAGTCGTTTCGCGCGTCAGTTCGGATATGATCAGCTATATGTTGGCAATCCAAACTCTTATCTCCGTCACGAGGGAAATCTTTTCGAGGGTGCGCGAGGATGGTATCATTTTGCGGTGGGAGGTACAAAGGCATCTTTTACCCTTCCAAGCCAGTCACCATCTATTTTCGCGTCAATGGGATTCTGCAATTGGTACCATCTTGCAGATATTGTCCCTGGTGACTATCAGGTGAACCATTCCTTTTTAAGGCATATTGAGGCATCACATAGATCCTCGAAAAAAGGCTTGACGCGCGAATTCCAATCCATAAGTGCCTCTCTTAGTCCTAATAACAACGATGGCGATGGACAAGATGATACTTCTACTGCAGCCTCTCCTCATGGGGGTAGATCCGCGTCGAAGCGCTCAAACCCTAGAGGTGTCAAGGTCCCTCAAAAAAGGAAGAAATTTTAGGCTCGAGTTGATAATTCGGTCATGGGACGAACTGTTAGTCATTCAGATCTGCCGACCATGACTCATTCAGATCCACCAACCACAAATCATTCAGATCTGCCGACCATGGCACCTATAGTTCCACCAATCATCCCATCTAGGAATGATTTTTCTGTTATTACTTCAGCGTTTGGGTCAGGAGGGCATTTGTCTATCACAACTTCTCCAGTCTTTTCTAATGTCACGCTGTCACCGATTTGTTCTAATGAGACCGCTAGAATGTATAGTTTTGCAGCTTTTTCCACACTTAAGACACCTGCTACTGTAAGTCCAGTCCCTAAAGTTGCAAATTTTGACAGGAGCGGTCCAACCATCAGGGATACAGGAGTCTTAGAGCCGACGGGTACTGCATTGGACGATAGTGCACTAGATGATTTTCTGTCATCTCCCAGTGAAGCCGCTTTGCCTAGCCCAACACCAAGACTTGTCCCTTCAGGTGAGCATTTTTCTTTAAGGATTGGACTTTATTCCTCCTTTTCCATCCCCATTTTTTTTAATACATATTTGTTTGTATTTCAGGTGGCGAAGATCCAATAACCCACGCCTCTTCGACCGCCAAATCTGATTCTTTGGAACTGGTGGATTATTCTGGTGTAAGTGGGGGCAATTTGTGACTTTGATGGTCTAGGCTCCGATGGAGAGTTCGATAGTGATTATTTCTATCAACCCAACATGGATAAAGTCCCTCACTTACCCCTGGAGGCTTCAGAGGCAGATAGACCTGAGGGACCTGGTTCTATTTCCATAACTGCCACCGATACAATTTTTTCAACAGGTATTTGCACACTCTCTACATTTTGCACAAATCTTTTTGATGGTAATACTTGACCATTTTATTTATACCAGATGCAGGTGATGTTAACGCGTCTTTAATGTCTTCTGCGGAGGCTTTAGTAAAGTCTGTGAACACAGAAAGCTTTCCTTTGCCGACACGCATGGTTCCATCACGTTCTGATGCCATGGGATCAACTTTTGGCGCAGCGACCGTGCCGCTAACGTCAACGATCTCGACAATAGAGGTAATGTCAGCTCCAGCAAGAGTTGTGACCGATTCATTGAGTGCGGCGGCTACTCCATTGTCAGAATCACATATGGCACCAGTACCTCCTGCCGTCACTTCGGCATCCATACGTCCTTTTCCTGCAGCTTCAACAAGTTCGAAACAGAATTCGGTCACCGGCTTTAGTGAAAGAATTATTAGCCGCAACGTCGAATTCTTTCTCGAACTCTTTTATGGATGTATTGAGGAGATCCTCCACGGAGAGGATTCTCTGGGGAAGGTTCGTCCTCTCATGGTGAGTCACCTAGACCATATCACCAGGATTGGAGGACACCAGCGAGCAGCTCCTTATAGGGCTCGATGGGACGAGCTGGAGGTCCAATTGTCATTGCTCAATAGTCTGCGCTAAGCTGATCTTGCCGAGATGACAAACTAAGAAGTGGCTCGCTTACAAGCCCAAAACTTGGCTTTTCATGCCGAACTGCAGCAGAATATAAAGCGTTAGGCCCAACTAGTTGCGGAACTCCAAGATTTTTCAGAGAAGCTAACTTGGGACCTGGCCCAGATTGAGAACGATATCGAACACCGCTGTAACTTAATAAGCCGCGAGCGGGAGATCATTGCTAAGGCTCAAGCCTCGATTACTAATCTCGAACTTGAAATTCAAACTTTTTCTGGCAGAGCATCTGAGATCTCACGGCAAAAGGAACAAACTGAGCATGACATTGTCGTTGGCATCAGGGAGTTGGAGGAATTCAGGACTCAGGCTGCACAACAACCTCCCATGGATGAATTGGACTTGCAAAGGAGAGCTTTAGAGACAACAAGGGAGAATCTCCACCGTAAGCTGCAAGAGGTAGAAGATGCTTTGAAGGCTTTGTCTCAGAAGTAATCATTATTATTACTTATTGGTTACTTGTAATAATACAAAACGAAGGACTTTACTGTGTACTGCTGTATCATCATTATTACTATCTTTCTCTTCTTCTTTTTATTTTATTTTATTTATTTTTATTTATTTATCTTTTTTTTTGTTACATACGTATATGTATTTTATACACTTAATGGATAGTGACCCAAACTACTCAGAGGCTCAGGACTTGATATTGAGAGTTTTAAGATAAATTTAATCCTAACTGTTCAGCAACATATAGTGCGACCTATTAGGATTTACGAACAATAGGCAAATGTATGATGTTAACATGCCTAATAATGTCAAGCAGAGGTATAATATCAACGTCCTTATAGGATGACAAGCAGAGGTATAATGTTAACGTGCTAATAAAATGACAAGCAGAGGTATAATGTCAACGTGCTTATAGAATGACAAGCAGAGATATAATGTCAACGTGCTTATAGAATCCTAACCATTCAGTGACATCTAGTATGACGAATTAGGAAAAGACAGAGGTATCATTAAACATGTCTCGGGGCTCAACCTATTCAGAGGATCTAGTCGTGATAGGAACGAATGAGCTGACCAAACAGAGGTGATTGTTAACGTGTTCGGTCTCAAAATTCTGACTATCAGAGGTGACTATTAACTTGATAGGGAAAATGATTATCATCAGAGAAGACTTTTAACTCAACGACAAAAAAATATGTTCATCAGAGGTGGTAACATTGGACTTGATGAAGTGTGATTTTTGTCCCTCTTTTTTTTTTTTTTGACAGAGGTGAAATCTTAACTTAACAAAGAATTGATCTATTGTGAGGTTTTTAGCAAACCCCCAGCTATCAACGGATTTGATTGGCCTTTACCAACTACCGTTTGAGTTGGGCTAGCCATGCTATTCCCCTCAGTATAATGAGTTATCGAAGGTTTTGTTTGGGCTTAGAGGCCAAACGTTCCTTCTTCCCTTTGCTTTAGCAGCTTTGGGCAGTGACGTATTCTTACGTTTAGATAAGAATATTATCGTGACAGATTTGTCGTAGGGTTTTTAGCAAACCCCCAGCTATCAACAGATTTGATTAGCCTTTACCAACTACCGTTTGAGTTGGGCTAGCCATACTATTTCTCTCAGTATGGTAAGTTGTCAAGGGTTTCGTTTGGGCTTAAATGCCAAACTTTTCCTTTTCCCTTTGTTTTAGCGGCGTTGGACAATTCATACTTCTACCCCCAGTATGATGGGGTTGGCGAGAAATTTATTCTCTTCCCGTAGCCTTGTCGGCATTGGGCAATTCATGCTTTTATCCCCAGTATGATGGGGTTGGCGAGAAATTTATTCTCTTCCCGTAGCCTTATCGGTATTGGGCAATTCATACGTTTTACCCCCAGTATGATGGGGTTGGCGAGAAATTTATTCTCTTCCCGTAGCTTGTAGGCGTAGGGTAAAAAATTTTCTTTTAATTTTAAGAATAATATTTTTTAAGGAATTTCCATTAATTGGTATCATCATCCGATCTCCGTGTTGATTAATCAACCGGTATGCTCCATTTGAGTAGACTGTCTCTACTACAAATGGGCCTTCCCATTTTGGCTGAAACTTGCCCTTAGTTTTGTGTGTCAGAATCATAGGACGCCTGACCGCCAAGACCAAGTCACCCACTTTGAAAGTTCGTTCCTTCACCTTTTTGTTGAAGGCTCGAGATATTCGCGCCTGGTAAAACTCTATTTGCTGTTGAGCTTTTAAGCGCTTCTCAACTAATGCTTCTAATTCCCGAAGTTGTTGGCTATGTTTTTCTTCAATGGTCATTCTTGTAGCTAATGCCACCCGAAGAGAAGGAATTTGAATTTCTAAAGGTAGTATAGCTTTGCAACCATACACCAAAGAAAATGGTGTACTCTTTGTCGGTGTCCTAACCGTTGTGCGATAAGCCCATAGACAAGCCCCAGTTTCTCGTCCCAATCGCGTTGGCTTGAAGTGATAAATTTCTGCAAAAGCTTCACAATGGTCTTGTTGAATGCTTCGGCTTGACCATTTGCGGCATGATTATATAGAGACGAAAATACATTCTGTATTCTGAACTTATCACAGAATTTAGTATAGGCTTTGCTAGTGAATTGAGGGCCGTTGTCACTGATGATCCGTCTAGGAACACTAAAGCGATAAATGATGTGGTGCTTGATGAAACTGACCACATCATTCGTTTTTACTTCTCTCAGAGGGATAGCTTCTGCCCATTTTGAGAAGTAATCGGTTATAGCCACTATAAACTGATGTCCACGAGAAGATGGCGGAGCAATGGGACCAATGATATCCATTCCCCATGTCTCTAATGGCCACATAATCGTGGTTGGATGTAGGTATTCTGCGGCCTGGTGTATGTAGTTTGCATGCACCTGACACGCATGGCATTTCTTCGCATATGTCAAGGCATATGACATCATTGATGGCCAGTAGTAACCCATTCTTCTTATCCGGTCTCCCAATCTAGGTCCCGGCTGATGAGCACCACAGGCCCCGTCATGTGCTTCTTTGAGTACTTCTTGTGCTTCTTGTTGTGATAAGCACCGAAGTAAAACTCCACCTGGCATTTTCCGATATAAGGTACTAAGCTCAGGATTATAATAGAATTTTTCTGACTCCTTTTTCACCTTTGCGGCTTCTTTAGAATCTTCAGGTAATATCCCGTAGAGCGCGAAGTCGACGAGCACGAACCGCTAATCTCTGGGCTCAAAGTTCATCCCTGACACATGGACCTCATTTGCCTCGAGTATTTCCTCAGGGCAAAGAAGCTCGCGGCTTCCAACCTCAATACTTTTGCTCGACTTAGCAGGGAGTGCTAATGTAGCGGCAAGGGAAGCCAAGGCATCAGCGTATGCGTTCTCGTGTCGCGGCACGTAGTCAATATAAAATTCTCTGAATGAGTCGGCAAGTTTAATTGTCGCCTTGTGGCAAGGTACGAGATGCTCATGTTTAACCTCGTATTCTCCCCTTACTTGATTCACTATGAGTTTAGAATCCCCATAGGCCTCTAAACACCGGACCCCTAACTATTGGGCAATTCGCAATCCCATTAGTAATGCATTGTGCTCGGACACATTATTAGAACAAGGCTGAGTTAGTGAGTATCCTCGGGGGATTACATGACTCTATGGGGATATTAAAACCACCCCCACTCTGGCAAAGGTCTTTCTAGCCGCTCCATCAAAGAACAGCTGCCAAACCGGTTCTTTAGAGACCATATTGGCTTCTGCTATCTCATCTGGAATATCCTCATAAAGTTTTGAGGATTACGGGACAGGATGCTCTGTTAAGAAATCAGCAATTGCCTATCCTTTAATCGCCTTTTGCGGTATAAATCACATGTCATATTGCGATAGGAGGATCGACCAATTAGCTAATCTGCAATTGAGTGACCCAGGCTTGGTCATGAGCACTCTCAGGGGATTTACCCGAGAAATCACATGGATTGTTTGGCCTACTAAGTAATGTCGCATTTTCTGAACTGCGAATACCAGGGCCAAGCATTCTTTCTCTACTCGGAGGACTCTCACAATCTAATGGATCCTCTAACATCTCATTGATACGAGCTAAATGAAGACATGATGAATATTATAACATATTATGTACTAATAACTTTGTTTTGTAGTTGTTACGTCAAGAGTACCAGACCGAGGTAATTTCTAACCTCTCTCTCTTAAATTTTTATTGTTCCTGATATATCAATTCATTGAGGACAATATGCATTTTAAGTTGGGAGATGACTTATAAAGATAACTTAGTTTTGATACCCATAATGATTTCAACAATTTTGTTTTAAATTTTTTTCCTTTTTTACTCTTTCTTCAAAATTTTCAAATATTCAAAACAAAAATCTTTCATAGTTCTTAACTTTAGAATTAGAACTAACTTTTAGTTTAGAATTGATTTTAGAACTAGAAATTAACAACTAGATATTAGAAATAAAATTAGTTTAAGAACTAACAACAAAATTTTTTTTTTTTTTTTTGGCTTGACAACAGTGTCAATTGAGGACCGCTGCATGGTTGTCGACAATTGGCCCTGTAAAAGGAAAAAAAATAATATGTCCAAGAGTGATTGTCGAAGCCATTATCGAAGCGGCTATCGATAAAAAGCCCTAGCTATAGATAGATCTTTAAGTTTCTTTTTTTTCACAACCAAAGCACCCTACACACAAAATCTCTCGTTTCGACAGCCAAAACTATTTTCGCATAGTTACTTTCAAATTTTTTATCAATCTTCAAGCAAGTAAGTTCTCTTCTCTTTGATTTGTTCTTTGTAAAATGTACTCAAAAACCTAAATATGCAACTTATATGGATGAATTTGAGTAAATTAAAGCTAGATCCTTATTTCTTAGTAGATTTGGGATAGTTCAACAAAGTTATAAGGATTTTTAACAAATTTCATGAAATTATTGAAATTATATGCTAAAATCAAGGGTAAAAAAAATTTAAAATCTCAACTTTTAAGCATCATATTTCATGGGTTGCTTGAATAATTGTCATATATCAAATTCATGCAATAATAGTTAACTTAAAATAGAGTTTGATCATTTCTGGAAGAGGAACTGGGAAAAATATGGAATTATGTAATTGAATTTAATTTTAATTTAAAAGGGAGAAAAGAAAAAGTAGTTTAATAAAAATAGAATAGTTATATGTGATAGATTCATACATATTTTTTAAGAAATAATAATATCTTTTTAAGTTGTATTTATAGTTAAGTTTTGCAGAATGTGACCAACGAAACAGATAGTTTCTAAGAGTCCGAGAGTGAAATCCTCTGGTCCATCTTCTCCATAAAGAACAAGAGCTACAAAGCGAATAAGAAAATCTTAGAGAAGTATGAAAACTTTAAACTTTGGCTCAAACATGTAGTCGATTACTCAAAGATAAATAAAAATTTGGCCTTCAGAGCACAGATGCAAGCTGTAGAGTTAGAGGCATGCACAAGACATACACATACACTGGCATGTAATGAGATCGTGTGTGAGTTTTATACTAATATGCAACTGATACTTGGGGATCAACATGGATACTCCATAGTAAGAGGCGGGGAAGTGATATTCACATGGTAAGAAATTTTAAGGACAATCCCTATACCTGATGTGCCTTGTGGGCAGAGAAAATTTTAAAGCAAGGAAAAAAGGCTATAGGGAGAAGAACAGCCTCGCAAACGCGAGGCTATTAGCCTCGCGTTCACAAGGCTAACTGTCACGCACAGAGAAAATAGCCCCGCGCGAGGCTAGTAGCCTCGTGCAAGGATGACAGCCTTGTGTGCGCAGGGCTATTCCTATTTCCAAACTGGGTTTCCTTTTGAATTTTTACAGAATTTCGATTCTAATCATATCCAATCACTCAAAATTAAAGATTTCAGATCCAAATATCAGTTTAAAGATTGGATTTAACTGGGATTCCATCTTTATTGCTAAGGAAACCCCTAAAATCATAAATAGGGGCCAAGAGGGGAGTTTTGAGAATCTTTTGAAGGGATTATTAGGGACCAAGAGTTAATTTCTATACGAGGGCATGCCAACCAGCAGCAAGAGCCATTGGCCAAAAGCCTCACAATCATCATCTCCACATTCAAGACTAATTTCGAGCATTAGTACGAGCTCAACGCTCCATAGCCATGTTAAGAACCCACAACTTCTGTAAAAGATAGAGACGTGTTCTATAAGTCCTCTCGTTTGTTTTCTTTGCTTTCTTTTCATTGTAATTTGGATAATTTTTATTCTAATTTTCATAAATCTATAGCAATAAAAGGAAGCACATCTTTCGCTGGAAACAAGTTGGCGACCATAGTGGGAGCAGTTTTCTACACCGACAAGAAGATCGTGGCCCAATCTGATGGTAAAAAATTTGTAAGTCTGTGGAGATATTGGTCGTAAAAATTGATCAAAATAAACATGAGGAATACTTATTTTCTAGATCGGCAAGTTTGGTCAAAACACGGCTACATTGCTGCTTGGAAACCCTAAGTACAAGTTCAAACAATAAGGGAACTCCCGTTGAACAGGAGCTCCTTGGATTTTTGATCTCGAAAAATGAAGGAGTCCAAGAGATGGACTCAAATGACGAGATGATTCCTATTGAACAGGAACTTCTCGGATCTTTGAGTTCTAAACAGTGAGAGATCCAAATTATGAATCAAATGACAAAGAAAATTCCATTAAATAGGAGCCCTTTGGATTTTTGGATTCCAAAACTTTAGTAATGAAAAATCTCTTCCTATCATGGCTGCACAAGAAACCAAAGAGAAACCAAGATCTAGACTATCCAGAACTCAAATTTAGAATCGAAACCGTCG
Source organism: Dracaena cambodiana (assembly GCA_036321105.1). Taxonomy (NCBI): domain Eukaryota; kingdom Viridiplantae; phylum Streptophyta; class Magnoliopsida; order Asparagales; family Asparagaceae; genus Dracaena; species Dracaena cambodiana. The sequence continues at coordinate 29,355,549 of JAYEPQ010000007.1, forward strand.
AACACAGTGACGAATTTTCAAAAATCAAGTGCAAGATGAATCTGGTCTCAAACGCAAAGCTAATCAACCCAGCGTAGCTCTATGCAAGGCTATTTCTAAATGCGAGGCTAATCAGCCTAGCATACAAAAGTTGCAACGTGAGGCTAATCAGCCCTGCGCAGAAGGTTCTAAATGCCAGGCTATCAGTCTCGCATAAAGAGTCCATAACACAAGACTAAGTCTCAATTCTGTGAAGAACCTTCAAAGACCAGAACAGAACCTCGATCAAGATAGAGATTCCAATCTTTCATGCCCACTAACTTCCATGAACATAATAGGAGGTCTCCCAAAGGTTGTAGTGACGAAGAAACTTATCAAGAGACCAATTTTCAAGAGTTCCTCACTAATAAGAGGAGGATGACACAATCCAATCCACCATGCCGATGTGAGCAAATACTCTCTACAGTACTTACCAATTACCATTGTGGTCTGACTAGACCCTCAGTTTTGAATCGAATAACTGAATTAAAGAATCCTAAAAGAAGGTGTGTTCAAAGATGAAGTGTCACCACTGACAAAGAACCTCTTTTCATGACTTCAAACATGGTTAATAAAGGAAAGAAATCACATGGCGACAAGCATTCATCTGACGCAGAAGTACAACATTATACGCGACTCAGGTTTGCGATATTAGCTCCACGGAATTACAAGAGATTGGCTGGGGGTTCATACGAAGAAGATGGAGGAGATAGGGATCATTCAACTATTGTAACACCTCGGTCATATGAGTCTTCCTGATTTGAAGAAATAATGGTCTATATGGCAGGAAGCTTCAGTGAAATGAACAAGAGGCTCGAATCTCAAGAATGCTTGATCCAAGAGCAGCAAAAGGGTCTTGACAAACTCCGAACACTGCTTCTAAAAGTAGTGGAAAATACATAAAGAACACAAAAGACAAATCAGAGAAACCCTCTGATGAACCATCAATGAATGATGGCGAAAATTCAAGAAAAGAAGACGATTTTAACTTTGTCATCGACCACATACAAAGAAAATGCAGAAGATGCAGGACCAGCTGGAAGCCTTGATGCACAAAAAAGACTTGCAAGAAGTTGGAGTTACTAGGCATATCCAGTGGAGTGAGAATCGGTTCCTTTCCCAGAAAAGTACAAGGCTCTACAGTTGAGTCTTTTGATAGAAAAGGTTTTTCCAATTAGCACCTATATTACTTCTTGGCACAAACAGATCATCTCATGGGGAATGATCCGATTATGACCAAGTTTTTGTAAGTACCTTGAGAGGGCTTGCATTTACATGGTTTATGCAGTTTCCCCCAGGGACTATTAAGTCATGGTTTGATGTGGAGAAGGAATTCCTACACTGCTTCTTCGAAGATTATACGTAGATCTTAGTTCATACTCTCCTTGCAAACAAACAAAAAGAAGATGAGAGCATAAAAAGTTTTGTAGAACATTTTCAAGAGATGTCATTGCGATATCTGCATGGCATGTCACAAAAAATGCTAGTGGAAACTTGTAAGTACAATCTCCAAACCAACATGCTCATCAAGATGGGAGCGGTGGAGTTTAGAATTTGGAAAGATCTGGTCAAACAAAGGTAGCAAGTGGAAGCCATAATCCAGCGTATCGATGAATATCGTGCTCCGAGGAGGATGTCCATGAACTGGCCACAGCCACCCTCCCCTAAGGGAAAGGAGGCAATGACTACAAGGCCCGTTGCAAACCAAAAGTTGCATAATAATCGGGATACCTCTAGATCGCAACAAACATATAATTTCAAAGATGAACAAGCAGTTACATTTTTTTCACCCATTAAAGAAAAAGGAGATGCTTAAGTTGCCCAAAAATTGAAAGCCAGATGAAACTAGAAAAACACATGATCCCAAGCATTGTCTCTACTATCAGAATATTGCGCACCCAACCAAGGATTGCTATATTCTGAAAAATAAAATTTAGGTACTCATTGATGCAAATGTGATCCAGCTGAGACCTGAACAAAAAAAAGTGTCCGCAAATTCGGTGACAGTTACCATAGGATTCTCGAAAATACCAGCCGGCGCAGCTCCAATCTCTATGGGAAAGATAATGGTAAAGAACTATGACTCACATAATTTGAAGGAAAAAGGACTCTCCTTAATTCTACCGAGAAAGGAGACCCGCATAATTTAAAGCAAAAGGGACTCTCCCCAATTTCTACCAAAAAAGAAGAAATTATGGGGTACATACAGACTTGCTGGAAGATGACCAGTGGACTTCCTCAGTCAATTCAAGAAAAACCAAGGGAACACTCGATTGACACTAACACAATAGAGATTGAACCTGCTGAGGTCCTTACTGAGCATGAGCAACCAGCATTGGCAAGCGAACTCCCTGAGTACGCTCCAAAGCACAGCTGCAACTGAGTCGTCCTTGTTCACTACCAGCCAGATTGCACCGGGGGTGCCGAAAATGTTGACGGTGATAAGTATCATGTTGCTTCTACTAGTCTTGCTAGCCAATAGAATGGCAAAATGAGTGCTATAAATAAAATTTTCAAAAAAATGAAAAAAAGAAAAGAAAAAAAATTAAAAATAAAAAAGAACAAAAAAAAGAAGTGTATAAAAATATATACGAATATATATGAATTTTTGTTGTCCAATGCCGCCAAGGCAACGAGAAGAGAAATTTAAAATTTCTCATCAACCCTATCATGTTAGGGGTAAGTGTATGAAATCAATAGTCCAAAACTCAAGAAGAAATGGAAAGAGGAAACGTTTGGCATTTAAGTCCAAACAAAAGTTTTGATAACTCATCATGCTAGGGTAATAACATGAATTGCCCAATGCTGTTAAAACAAAGGGAAGAGAATAAGATCCTAGCCAATCCATTATGCTGGGGTAAAAAGTATGAACAACCCATAGTCGCAAAAGCAAAGGGGAGAGGAAATCAAATCCTCGACAACCCATCATGTTAGGTGATAAAGCATAAATTGCCCAATACCACCAAGGTAATGAGAAGATAAATCAAAAACTTCTCGCCAACCCTATCGTACTGGGAGTAAAAGTATGAAATTGACAGTTTAAAGCTCGAAGAGCTAAGGGAAGAGGAACGATTGGCATTTGAGCCCAAACAAAACTCTCGATAACTCATCATGCTGAGGGGAATAGCATGGCTAGCCCAATGCAAATGGCGATTGGTAAAGGCATAACAAATTTGTTTATAGCTCAAGGTTTGCTAAAAATCCTGCGAACATGTTACTTTAAATTCTTACCTCTGACAACAAAATTTGAACCATCTCATCACATAAAAGATACTCGTTGTGAACCTGTCATGTTAATCTCTTATTTCTGACAGCGAGATTTGAATCATCTCATCCATATCATCACAAAAAAACGACGCTCGCAGTGAACCTGTCATGTTAAGCTCTTATTTCTAATAGCAAGATTTGATTATATCACCCATTTCATAAATCATCCCATAAAACTTCAGTAAATAATCATTCTTTTGATCCTAACCCAATCACCCCGGCTCTGTCTGCTTTCTAGGCAAGTGAACTTATAATCCTGATCCGATTATCGATTTTGTTTGCTTTCTAGGCAAGTCACCCCATAGAAATGTCAGCCATACCTCTGTTTGCAGTTATTTTGATCCTAACCCGATCACCCCGGCTTTGTCTGCTTTTCAGGTGAGTCAACTTATGATCCTGACCCGATCATCGATTATGTCTATTTTCTAGGCAAATCACCTTGTTGGCATATCAGCCATATCTGTCTATTGTTCTTTTGATTCTAATCCAATCACCTCGACTTTGTCTGCTTTATAGGAGAGTCAGCTTATGATCCAGATCTGATCGTCAATTTTGTCTGCTTTCCAGGTGAATCACCCTATAAGCATGTCAGTCATACTTTTGTCTGCAGTTCTTTTGATCCTAATCCAATCATCGACTCTGTCTGTTATTCAGGCGAGCCACTTCTAAATCTCAAATTGGTTCTGTCTGTTATCCAGGTGAATCACCCAACTTTGTTTGCTTTCCAAGCGAGTCACCCTCACAACAAATTCTGAAACTAAACTTGTTATGGTCCCACCATACCCGTAATAAGTTCCATCTTCTGCAGCTCCACCTTTCCAAAAATCCACAAATCCACAATTCCAATTTTTATCATAGCATTGTCTTCTTTTCTAGGCAAAAAAAAATCGGCTATGGAACCGTCATGATCTTGGCAAAACTCCATGAACAATAGGTTCCCTTCTTTTAGGAGATTTACTCTGAGACTCCCAGAGCATCCACAAGTGCATCACACAACAATTTCAGAACAAAGGCAATATATTGATGAAGTGGTTGTTTATTCATATGACAAGATGAAGGAGGGAAATAAGTCAGCACAAAAAGTTTTATTGTTTAAAAGAAGAAAAAAAAAAGAAGAAGAGAAAAGAAAGATAGGAAGAAAGATTTAAGAGTTTCCCAAAACCCTTAAATTTGACCCTGCCTCTTCGAGAGCCACTCGTCGAGTTTCCTCCGCTCTCGATAGCACCTGATGGTGCAACTCGTCTTCATTGATAGCTAGTTGCAAGTAGCTTGCGCCCTGGAATCCTCAATCGCCTTTCTCCGCATGCTAACTTTTTGTTGAAGTTGGCCATGGCGTAGAACTAGTTTGTCCTGCCTCTTCAACACTACATCCTGCTTCGCTTGGGTGGCTTCAAGAATAGCTTGAGCTTTGGCAATTGTCTCACATGTATGGTCTATTGTGGCCTGATTGGCATTCAGCTTAAACCTTGCTTGTTCAATATCCTCATTAATAACCTCTTGACTTGCCTGGAGGCTACCAACTGATGAGTATTATATATTATATTTTTCCTCCCATACTTTATCTATTTTTGTATATAAATAAATGCTACTCGGGTATTTTTAGTGTCTTTTTCAGGTAATCCGATTCGTACAGGGAGATGGTATGAAATCAGAGTTGGAGTCGGAAATAAGAGTCCGAAAAGTTTCTAAAGTGGCAAGACTACGAGACTATGATGCTTCAGAGACTCAAAGTCGAATACAGTCAGGAATATCAAACAAACAAGACAAGAGTTTCATGTGGAAAATTTTTTAACAAATTTTGGCTTTATCGAGCCGCTAATAAGCGGGTTTTGCCGCCAAATGGCGGCCCAATATGGGCCTCAATAGCTGAGTTTTCTCGAACGGCTTCATTGTAATTTATTGGTGTAGTGGTTCTGCTAGAATTAGGGTTTGATTTCCAAAGCCTATATATTGGCCGTATCGTTGTATTCTAAAGAGAATCCGAAAATTTTGTACTCATTTTTAATTTAATAAAATTAGGATTTTGCTGAAGGGGTGACGGCCACAATACTATGCTCCAGAGGTAAGCCATTGCTTTTAGTTATTTATTTGCTTTCTAGATAGAGTTAATTGCTTTCTAGTTTAGGTTTTATTGCTTTCTAGATTAAATTTATTTGCTTTCATGAATAAAGATTTGATTTTGTTTATTAGGAATATGAGTAGCTAATTTTCTTTAGCCCTAGGATATAGATGAAGTTAGTTTAATAGATCTAATATGGATTTATCTCATCTTCTTCCTAGAAAGAAATAAAATTATGATTTTTCTATAAATAAATAAAAGATGGAGTTCACAAATCATAATTCTTTGATAGATTATGTTTAATTAATATTTTGATAATCTATGCTTAGATGAAGTTTGGAATTCTTATTCTTTATTTGTTTTTAGAATTATCAATAGAGATTTTCCTATAAATAAATTGACTTGAATAAACTTGTAAATCTGATTTCTTTGATAGGTTATACTTGAATTCGGTTTCTTGATAGCCTATACTTAGATTAGGGTTTGAACTTTATTTCTTTTCTTTTGTTTATAAGATTTTCTACTTGATATGATTTATTTTTAAGAAAAGTGTTATTTTTGATGGTCTATACTTGCACATCACTTGATAGGTCATACTTAGGGGCACTCAATTAAAATCAAATTAAAAAGATCACCTTTTTAATATATTCTTAGCCGTGCATAATTAAAAAGTTAGGAAGAAAGAGATAATTTATTGTTAGGCTATTATTCTAATGGATTCGAGATCCTAGGCTAACTTCTAGAACTTAAACTAATCTTCTCTCGATTTAAAATCTCATAGTTAGTCCGTTAGACTAAGGAAACAGTAAGAAATCGCAAAACACCTTAGATCCCTATGGGACGACCTGTACAGCGCTACACCGACACTGTGCGCTTGCAGTAATTTATCACATCAAGTTTTTGGCACCGTTACCGGGGATCGACGATGTTTTTCTTACTTTTTCTAACATTTTACGGGTTAAAAGTGTGTGTTGAGTGTGTAGGGAACAGTAATTGCAGATATAGGAAGATAAAAAGGGTTAGAAGAGCCTCTGGACTAAGCAGCAAAAATCAGAGAGTCAAACTCTCTGATTTAGCTGCTATTTAGCGGCCAAAACTGCCAATTGGCGGCAGGTAAAGGTTATTTTGAACCCAATTTTCCTCCTGTTCTGTGATTTGGTTCCCTGATTCTATAAAAAAAATTCAAAAAAAAATTTTATCTTTTATTTTTATTTCTTTTCCATCGCTCTCTCTCTCCACCTTTTTCAAAAAAAATTTTTTTTTTTAAAATGTTTCAAAATCAAATTGGTTGCTATCATTATCGTGATCCATATCATAATTATTATCAGTGTCTATGGATAGGAAGTTCTCTAAGACTAGGTCATAATCAAATTCACAACACATATAATGAGCCTACGAGCGTTTCTTATACACAAAATAACAATTATGAATGGATGAATAATTCTAATTTTGCATATAATCAAGAGCCATACCAAGAGAGTCCTCCATCCGATCCTTTCTTTATGGGCTATTCATCTTCATGTTCTACATTCAATCATGAACAAGATATTCAACTGAACATGTTAGATGAAAGATTAAAAAGATTAGAAGCAAGCTATGCATGTCACGAGAATATACCTTCAACCACTTCATAGCTGTCATCAAATATGTATACAGATCTATCATATCCAACATCAAATTTCACTCATGATCTCGAGATACAATCATTTGAAGAAAATAAGGAAAATTACAATCTTGAGTCTGAGGAACGAAGACATAGAATAGAGGAAGGTATAGAAGCTTTGCTAAAATCAACCTCTCCAAATTCATCCTCTAAAACTGCAGCTTGTATGGAAGATCTTTTCAAAGCGATTTCTTAAGCTAAACTTTTTGTAGATCAACCATCTAATAGTTTGAATATATCTGACTTCAACGAGCAATCACTCCAGTCATCTTCTGAAGTAGATATGATTCAAAATGAATTAAATAGTTTTGTGCATGATGAGTCTATAATTCAACATTGTGATCAACCTATTTTAGACCATTGTGAAGATAATTATGATGAAACTGGTGATAAAAAAAATATTTTGCTTGATAATTTTCCTCATGATGAGCTTGCTGTGACACATTATCATTTGATTCTTTTGATGAAAATTGTGAAGAAATTTGTGAAGAAGAATTTTTATTCCTTCATAATAACTTGACTAATGATAAGTTCGCTAATATAGCATTTTCTTTTGAGAATTTTGATGACAGGTTTGAAGAAAATTTGCATGACAAGCCTATAATACTTGAAGATTGGAAGGAACTACAAAAGGAAGAGATTATGGTACCAAATGATCTGAAAGGGCAATCCAAAAACTAGCTTATGATTCCGCTTCATCAAAGTGAGTATGTTATTTCACAAGTTGATAAAAACAAAATACTTACTGCTATGAAAGATACTCGTGGGTCAAATATCGACGATAAAGGTACGCTTTCCAGCTTCAAAATTTTATTATTGAATTAAAAAAAGAAAGGTAGAAATAAATTGAGAAAAATAAAAAAATAAGATGGAGAGATTAAATGCAAAATTAACAAAAAAACTAAGATCATACATATCAAAATATAAAAGGACACATTATGAGAGTGGAAAGCGATCAAGAGGTCGTAACCGTTTGAATTTTCTAATAAGTGTATAATATTTGTATAATGTTTTCTTTTTTTTTTTATTTTACCACCCTTGGTTTGTGTATGAGGGCATATACTAGTCTAGGTGTGGGGGAATGGGTTAGGATATTTTCATCATATTTGTCTAGGATTTTTAATTTTTTTTTAGATTTTTGGATTTCTTTATTTTACACTTTGGGTAGTTTTTAGAGTAACTAACTGAAAAAAATAAAAAAAAAAACTGAAAAAAAATAAAAAAACTGAAAAGAAAAATAAATTAGAAAAAATTTATGTATTTTTATCAATAGATCAAACTACTTACAGATAAAGGAACAAATTTAGATTTGAAATTGGATAGGAGAGTTGATTGGATGATACACTTTGAATTTTATGAAAAATATCAAAATCCGAAAAATAAATATCGCTAATAGTAGTTTTGAGGCAAGTATACATTTATTTTTTTCACTTCACAATAGTTTATTAGGTTAAGGATAAAGATGATAACGATTGAGTAAGTTTTCTCTCTAAACAAAAAAAAAAAAGAAAAAAAAGAGAAAAAAAGAGAGTTATAAAATAATGGGGTTTGCCTGGTATTAAGGCAATAGCCTCAAGAGTGAAAAAAACAGAGTATGATCTAAGTAATCGGGTATTTTGCGCCTAAGTAAGTGTGAATATTCGCATGAAAGGTGAAATATTCTAAATAAAAGAAAAAGAAAACCAACTTATGTGGTCGAAACTTCCTCTTGGCGGAGAAACTCTTCTTGCCATGCAATCATCTCCGGCTTACAACGAGCAACTTCAATTTCTATTATAGCAGTAATGTCAACTTATCGAAGAGTTTCCAATGCCCGAACTTGTTCATCTACAGAGTTAGGCGAGCCCAGTAAGGAGCAACTCGTTCTGATCCACCTATGATTTCAATATTGCTTAGATAATTCCACAACATCGGGCACCCAAGCTCTATGGAACGATGACTATCCATAAACATGGACATGCACCACCGCAACAAATGCAAGAAGTCCATGATATTGTGCTGGAAAAACTCTTCAAGTGGATCGTCATCAGGAACAATTTGGATTGATGTCGGAACTAGTGTTTGAGCAATAGTCGCATAAGAAGGTGTTGCAATGGTAGGAGAAGTCTTACCACTTAACACTGCTATGATGTGCGATGCTAATAGTTGCAACAATGGGCGATCTGACTCTGGAATCTTGGACGGAGGCCTGCTTGGGGTTACTATGATAGTAGTAATGGGACTAGACTCCAAAGGAAGACTCTCTTCCAGAATATTCCTAGTGCTGGATCCCGCGCCCTCAAAAGAAAATATCAACGATGGTTAAGAGGTAGGAGGTACCCAAGTCAAGAGCCCCACACCAGGATCAGTGGACGAAGAGGTGGCAATGACCTCTATACTCGCCACCACGGATGGAGACAGAATTGCAGCAGTAGCACCTGGCAGACTACTTGGTTGAACACTGACATCTGTGAAATAATCATAATAAAATGAGTGCTAAGGATATAACAGGATGTAAGTCATTGATGAGGGCCATATACAGAAGAAGAATACCTAGAAGTCTAGTCGATATAGCTGGAGGAGGAACAGTTTTTGGAACGACTGTCTCCAACTTCTCAGGACGGAGGTAACTATGCTTGCTTATGTCAGGAACATGAGCAAAGTAGCTTTCTTCGTAGGTGTCCATGTCATATGCAGCACCACCATCATCACCACCATGACCATTTGTGCCTGAATAATTGACACGCTTAGATAACAGCGATCGATCAAAGGCAGAATAGAGTCGTGGTGAATCGAGGCTTGAAATACAACCCATTACATAAGGATGAAAACAGGAAAAGGCAGAAACTAAAATATCAAGGATGAACTTACGAGAAGACACTAATCCGGTGGTTAGACTACGCGGTGGAGTTGCCAATCCAGGCATCAAAACCGGTGGTGAATGGATGGCACCGGTGCCCAAACCAGCCACAATAGCGACGTCTGGCTCAGAGGTGGCAGAAGCAGCTTTAGAAATGGTCTCTGAAGTAACCTCTATAGGTGCATCAACATCAGAAACAACTTCATGAGAAGCTACCATGGGCACAAGAACTTTCGTAGCTGCTCCCGCAACCTCTAAAGTACATCGAGGAGACGATAATTCTTTTGCCAACTTAGTTGTGAGGGAACGACGAGGCTTCTTTACTTGACGAGTAGAACTTCGAGTGCTCACCGATCTGGTGCACTTTGCCGCAACCTCATAATAACCACAAGTAGGTGCGTGCATGTCAGCTTGAGCGGGCATGTCAGCCAGTGCAGGAACATCAGTCTGGGCTGGTGCAGTAGGCTGGACCAAAACATCTCCTTGAACAGGCACATCACCTAGAGCAGCTACTATAGGCGCGGTCCCAATGATAATGTCATCATCATCATCATCATTGATGGAGAGAAACTCATCCATGCCTCGCACTCGAATGACCTTGGCACCCTTGAATAGAATGCCTCAATTTCTCTCATACACAACTGGTTGATTGAAAAAGAGGTGGTTGTAGTGCTGACGTTGTGATACCAAGAGTAGAATCCAAGCGATGTATAAAGGCTGGGAGTTTTCTTAGGCAAGGCGAAATGAGCTCCCGCACAGCCGATAGAGAAGTGATATCATCCTTTGGCACCCTCAAACAAATTACCCCAAAATTACAACGAAGTGTTGGGGTTACCAAAATAAAGTTGCGAATATCCAAACTGGTGAGTAAATCTGCTGCAAAAATACGGCTCAAGGAAATAGATCGACCCTTGATGGTATAGCAGATGCACTGGCCTGATGTTGATCAACCACCAGAAGCAACTAGAAGAAAGGGTGGTATAACCATCAGGACTGATAGTATCTCAAAATTCTTCTCTATACGATTCTCTAGAGAAATCGAGGAAGTAATGATAAATGTGATAGTTTTAATGGCTACGCGCAGTCTTCCGAGTTGCGCACATATAGTAATCTCTCTAGTCACAATGCTCGTGTCTCTGAATGAATGAGCCTCCGCTACTGTCTTCGGGGGGCAAGGTCATCAGACTCAGACAATGCATCATGAATAATGCCATAAGATAAGTATAGGGTAACTTCACTCTAGGTTAGGAGTTGGCATCTTAGTTTTGGGTTCGGTGCTTCTACTCTTCTTCTTCTTCTTACTTCCTGGGAAAATTCTGCTGCTAGATCTCGAAGGCCATTCTGTAGCTTGCAAACCATTACAGGTAAGAGTCTGAGAGACTTTCCATGTACTAGGAGGACAGCTGGATACACAACTCAATAGCTATGTCGTCCTAAAGACGAACGGAATGACATAGCGCGTTAGTCAGAGCATGACGAAGCTCGCTATCAACCCCCTATCAGAAATATGAGTCTGTACTTGATAATGAAAATTTTGGAAACTCGTGCCTGCCTTGAACCTATCTTCATCTGACTCCATCACATATGACGTGGTGCCCAAATGAGCTATTCGACCTTCAATACTAGCTTGGCAACCTCCGGATGATCCATATCTTGAAACATATAGTTAGCCTATAATTTTTGGCTAACACCTTGATGCCTTGTGCCAGAGACGTCTTGAAAGATACAGAAGTGACACATCACTTTCCAGTATGTCTCGTACACCTTGAGATCCTGCTTCTTCATCCACTTTAGTTCCTGCGTCGTCCGAACTATCTCTTTATACGACAGCTCTCCCATTGACAATAGGGAAATTTCAAATATCTCATGGAGAGCGAAGCCATGCTCACCTACGAAAGTGAAAAAGATTCCAGACTTAGGATTATACATCTCTAGGACACTGAACAGATAGTAAGCACTATGGGGGAAACCATACTATACATTTCTAATGGTCCCATATAACCCGATATCCTTCAGTTTTTTGCCTCGAACTTAGAGAGAATAAAACTGATCATTCTCTCCACCATATCTTGTTAGTGGAAAGGATCCATCCAGAAGTGTGGAAGTTATGAGCAGGATATTGTCCTTTTGACTTCAAGAAATCTTTAAGGAAGGTGCTCGCTAGCTTTGGAGACTCTCCAAGATGAAAATCCTTCCCTACTCTTCCTAGCAATAGGCCAATCAAAATTCTACTGAGACCATATTGGTAAGGACCCTGGCTACCAATGTTACCAACGGGAACGTTGTCTTGGTTCTTGGTGAGACTCCACTCCATTTAGCGAGGAACAAAGATGTTCTGAAGATAAGTCAAGGAATAGCTCCTTACCATCTCCGGAATGAACATCCTTACATCACCTATTTGGCAAAGCCACTTGTACTCATCTTCATAAAGAGACGCCTCCGAGACAAGTAAAGAATCACCGAAGAGGAACACTGACTTCTCGAGTTCTTCACTATCTGAACCTTCAAGGGGAGCGTTGCTTATAAACTCCATCAATGTAGACAGACTGCAGCTGGATAGCCAGACTCTATGATCATCGTTGCTATGTGGAGTGAATGAGGGGATTGGTCCACAAAATTCAAGCTGAATTCTACCATCAAGACCCCCTCGGAAGCCAAAGTGATGGTGTCTTGATAGAGAAGTGGTATAGTTCATTGCCAAAGAAATAAAGAAGAAGTTAGAAGCTCACTAAATATGACGAAAAAATCTCTGAGTGAAGAAATGTGAAGCTAAAATAGCCCCACATAAAAGAAGTTATACACGAGGCTAATAGCCTCGCGATAGCCACCGCATGGTTGTTGCCTCGCGGAACGCGACGTGAGGCTGTAGCCTTGCATGACTTAACACGAGGCTACATAGTCTCACGCAACCGAGCCCGATGGCGGTTTGTCAGCAGCGGCGAGTTCCAATGTCACTGACAGCAGAAAAAATGGTTCTAAACCCCAAATTAATAAAAAAAAATGTGGTTAAAATCCTCCATTGAAACCTCATATCAAGATTCTACTCAAAAAAGAAGAGGAAAATAAGATTTGGAGAAGATTTTATCTAAAAGAATGGGGAACCCTTTCAATGCTGGTGGCTAGTGGCCGAGAGGCTAAAGTGGCGCCGCTCTGACTGACCAAGATCTTCTTTGGTACCATTGATCGAAGATTGATGTGAGGAATCGAAGAAATTCGAAGGAAATTCAAAAAAAACTCAAGAGGAGAGAGAAAGAGTTTCTTTGAAATGAAGGAAGAAGGCGAAGGGGCTATTTAAAGGAAGAAATGGCGCCTAAAGTGGCTTAAAATTTGCAAAGGTAGTTACAAATTATGCAAGGCTATTTTCCGCGAGGCTATTTTTTGTGAGGCTATTAGCTCCGCAAGCTAAATAATTCCATTCATTAATGGAGCTTGTGTGATGGAAACTTGAAGAATTGAAGTCTAAAGTATTTCAAAACTCGTTAAAAATTAGCAACCAAGTTTTGAAAACTTTGGAGGGGGTCTTGTAGGAAGAGAAAATTTTAAAGCAAGGAAAAAAGGCCACATGGGGAAAAATAGCCTCACACATGCGAGGATATTAGCCTCGTGTCCGCGAGGTTAATTGCCTCGTGCAAGGCAAATAGCCCCGCGCAAGGCTAATAGCCTTGTGTGGGGATGCTCTCGTGCGCGTGGGACTATTCTAGTTTCCAAATTAGATTTTCTTTTGGATTTATACCAAAATTCCGATCCTAATCATATCCAATCACTCGGAATTAAAGATTTCAAATCCAAATATCAGTTCAAAGATTGGATTTAACTGAGATTCCATCTTTATCTCTAAGAAAATTGCTAAAACTATAAATAGGTGCTAAGAGGGGAGTTTTGAGGATTTTTTGAAGAGATCATTAGGGGCCAAGAATTAATTTCTACATGAGGGTATGCTGACCAGCAGTAAGAGGCACCGGCTAGAAGCCTCACTATCATCATCTCCATGTTCAAGACCAATTTTGAGCATTAGACCGTTAACAGAGTACGAGGTCGATGCTCCATAGCCACGTCCAGAACACACACCTTTTGTAAAAGAGAGAGACGTATTCTATAAGTCTTCTCGTTTGTTTTCTTTGCTTTCTTTTCATTGTAATTTATATAATCTTCATTGTAATTTTCATAAATCCATGGTAATGAAAGGAGGCACATCTTTCTTGGGAAACATGCCTGAGAAGCACCCATCTTTTGTGGACATTATGAATGAATACCAAGCAGCTCCTGCTGGTTTAAAGAGCTTTGTGAGAAACACAACGATATTGCATTCAATGAGGGTTTCTCGAAAGTAGGCTATGTTAGAAGGGAATGCATCTTGGTAAGCTTTCTTTATTAAGTATAACATCCTACTATCCTCTGTAACAACGGAACTATATGCAATGTAGGTGATTTTATTGAACATAATTTTGGAAAGGCGCGCATTCGATATTGCATCCAACATGTACTTTGCAATAGTTTAGCGTATGTGTTAAGCCCATGAGAGTATCCAGCATTCAAGATTGGTAAAGTCTCACTTAGTTCTACCATCTCTGATAACAAAAATTTGCATGAATAATTGAGTCCATCCATCACGAGATAAAACATTTGAACCTCCCATGCAACCATTTATGGATACCATCGTGCGAAGAAGCATGAGTACTCGACATGCCTAGCAGGAACAACAGGTACAACAAGAGCAACAACATGCTACACCCCACTTTCCAGTCACATAGAATAAAATCAGGAACGTGGCGAGCAAGGCTAAGAACAAGGAGATGCAACAGATGCAGCAACCCAACTAGAAGAAGTAAAACTCCATTCGCTAAATGAGTTGATCATAAGGATGACAGACGCGTTCACTACAAGATTGCAAGTTATTGAAGAATAGCAAGCCTGAACCAAGTGTCGTCAACAACGTCATTATTGGCTTTTCATCAAAGTATTCAGACAAATGATTGGTGAGAACAACCACATTTCTCCTAATAATGACAAAGCGACGTGTTAGGGGACTATAGGGTTCCACTGGTATCAAAGACGCAAGTGATAAAAAGGTTTTCATCAGAGGTGTCATTAATATTGACTACAAAATAGAGTGAGTTTTAGAGAATTGACAAAACCAGATGTATTCTAACCTTAACCTCTTACATTTTTTCTTAGTGTATTACTTTCATAGTTAAATTTTTGATTCACTGAGAATATTGCATAATTTAAATTGAGAGGCGAGATAGATGCACTATACTTTACTATATCATAGCTAACTAACATAGTTTAAAAAAATTTCAATATTTTTCATTTTTGAAGTAAAAAGTAAGATTAGTACTTTACATTGCATATTTATGAGATTATCTTAATTTTAATGCCTATATGATAGTAGTTCTTATGTAGTATTGTTTGAGATTTTAAATCCAACAACTAGATATATAGATACTTAAGATTAGAATAGAGTATGCACTTTGAACACTTAAACAATGAGTCATGAAAAGTTGATGATAAAGAGAAAACTTAAAAGGAAGGCCTATCATATATGTATTAAAAAAAAGAGAGAAGTGAGCTTGGTATTTAAGACAATATACTTTGAATATATATATATATATATATATATATATATATATATATATATATATATAAACATATATAGTAAATAAATAAGAGAAAGTAAGTGTTAAGTAGTTGGGTTTGTGCACCTCGGTAAGCATTTATATTCACACGAACGATACTTATGGACTTTAATTATAGTCATGAGCTAAGTAACTAGACATTTGTGCCTCGATAAACATGAATGTTCACATGAAAGGCAAGTGTATATATATATATATATATATATATATATATATATATATATATATATATTGATGCAACTAATGGCATGACTACAAAGGAGCCAGTTCAAGTTTCAACTGGGCCGGTTACAAGAGCATGAGAAAAAAAGTTCAAAGATGCACTTAATGGGCTGATTCAAGAGGTTTGGGCTCAAGTAAATTCGTGGAGGCCCATTGAGGATGGTTAATGTGTTCAACGAAGATGCATCAACATGATTCAACTATTAGAAGAATCCGGACAAATTAAGGGTTGATTGTTCCCTTTTGTTTTGTTTCTTTTTATGGAACTTTCCTTATATTGATCAGCCAAATTAAGGGTCTGATTGTTTGCTTTTGTTTTATTTCTATTTTTGGAACTTTCCTTGTATTTTTTTTAGCCTATAAATAGGCGTCTAATGGAATAGAAGGGACATCAAAGTTTTTTGGAAATTGGTGAGATTTATTCTCTTTGGTTCTTTGAAGGACTATTCGAACTTATTGGAATTCTTCCGTGGTGTTCATCATCGACGTATCAAACAGATTTTTCACTACCGTTTGTGGCGTCTTCCTTATATCAAGGTTCTTATTTCGTATTAAACAACGGGTTGAGATCAATTATATCGAGGTTCTTGTTTTCGTTGAAGCAACGGGTCGAGGTCTCCCAGCCAAACCTGATCGTGGACGTTCTTGGATTTTCCTTTTGTTTTACGGGTCTCGTTATTCTTGATGAAGTTCTCGTCATTTGGTATCAGAGCCAGGTTTATCTCGTCTCAGGTTTGCCTATCCCATTTAAATTTAGTTTCCTTTTTCTTATCTGACCGAATTTGTTGTGGCCGAATTGGTTCTAGTCCTAGGTCCCCATTCTGATCGTAATCTGTTTGCTCTAATTTTAATTCGAAATCTTGTTCTGTTATTAACGAAAGAAAGAATCTCATCATAACAAAAAAGTTCGAAAAAAAGGTCCGAAAAATAAAGGTCCGAAAAAAAAGGTCCAAAAAAAAAAAAATTCTTTTTCGTTTTTTTCCAATAAGCCAGAAAATTACCTCACCCCAAAGACCAAAAAATTTTCGTGGAAATTTTGCTAAATTGTGCTTTGAAAATCTAATCACCCATATCCCTTATTTTCTTACATTTTGAACATGAATTTTCTTGGTGAGTTCTTGGTGAATTATTGCTAAAATTTTGAATATTTTTCGAATAGTTTCAAATGAACTGAAAGAGGATTATCGAGTGGAAAAAGGTAAGAGCGGTGAGCATATTAGAGGGTAAAAACCGATTATACTGAGTGAAACACGAGTAGAATAGAGTGAATCATTCTTTGAGTGAAACACGTGAGGGAGTGTGTGAGGTCTTTTTTTTTTTTTTTTTTCTAACTTTGATTTGCAGTAATCATGTCTCACAACAGTGAAAAGAGCATCGCCGAAGGTGCTACAGGGATGGCTGACCCAAAGTTTCTCATGGAGGCCATGATGAGTGAGATGAGGCGTGTGATGAGGTTAGAATTGAAGCAGGTACATGAGCAGATTGATCGGATGAAGAATACACGTTTGAAGCAGCCACAAAACGCTCATAATGTGCGTAGGAGGGAAAGAGTTCAACATCGGGGAGAGAGAGATGAAGATGGAGAGTATTATGGGGCTAGTTTTGATGAAGAAAAAGATCGGGATTCAGTTGTTGGTAATAGGAGATATGGAGGGCGGTTTAGAGAAGATAGGAATCAGGAAGATAACAATTTGGGTAGTATTAAGATGAAAATTCTAGCGTTTCAAGGAAGAAACGACCCCTAGGCTTATCTTGAGTGGGAGAAAAAAGTGGAGTTAGTATTCGATTGCCACAACTACTCTAAGATGAAGAAGATAAAACTTGCTGCCATTGAGTTTTCTGACTATGCTATTGTGTGGTGGGATCAGTTAGTGTTGAGCAGGCGGCGAAATAGGGAACGACCGGTAGAGATATGGGAAGAGATGAAAATAGTGATGTGGAAGCGGTTTGTGCCCAGCCATTACCACCGGGAGTTGTACAATAAATTGTAAATGCTCCGACAAGGTAACCGGAGTGTAGAGGATTATCATCAAGAGATGGAGATTGCTATGATCTGGACTAATATCGAAGAAGACCGAGAGGCTACTATGGCTAGGTTCTTGAATGGCTTAAATTAAGAAATTTATGATAGGGTGGAGATGCAGCATTATGTGGAATTAGAGAATATGGTGCACATGGCCATCAAGGTGGAGCAACAACTCAAGAGGAGGGGTGGTACACGTGCATCCCATAATTCAGATTTTTTCCCATGGAAACCGAGTCATGTGAAGAAAGATGAGAAACCAGCTGCAAAACCTAAACTCGAGCCAAAACAAGAGACAACCAACCATGAAACTCAAGGTAAATCTGACCCTTCCACTTCTCAAAATCATGACATTAAGTGTTTTAAATATCAAGGAAGCGGTTTCATAGCAAGTCAATGCCTGAACAAAAGAGTCATAGTGATAAGGGGTAATGGAGAGATCGAAACCGACGACGAATCCGATACCGACTCTATGCCACCATTGGAGGATGTGGATGATGAAGAATATGCGGTCCAAGGTGAATTGTTGGTGTCAAGAAGACTTCTAAGCTTGCAAGCAAAAGAAGTTGAAGAAGTGCAGCGGGAGAACATCTTTCATACTAGATGCTACGTCGAAGACAAGGTATGTAGTATGATTGTTGATGGAGGAAGTTGTACTAATGCTGCAAGCACAACCTTGGTGGAGAAATTAGGACTGCCCATACTGAAACATCCTAGGTGTACAAGTTACAATGGCTGAATGATAGTGGCGAGGTAAAGGTGAATAAGCCGGTTTTGGTTGCATTCCGCATTGGAAAATATGAAGATGAAGTTTTGTGTGATGTAGTTCCGATGCAAGCTGGACATTTGCTATTAGGCCGACCGTGGTAATTCAATCGGAGAGTTAAGCATGATGGCTTCACCAACAAATACTCGTTCGTGCTCAGCCAAAAACCCATCACTCTTGTGCCGATGACACCGAAACAGGTTTATGAAGATCAAGTGAGGTTGCAAAAAGAGAGTGATCAAAAGAAAGAGAGTGAACAAAAGAAAAAGAGTGAAAATCAGAGGGTGGCCGAGCAAAATAAGCGAGAAAAAGAAAATCAAAATTCAGCTATTGAGAGAAAATCAAAGAGAAAATAAAAGAATTTCTATGCAAAAGTGAGTGAGATTAAGCGAGCAATGTTTTCAAATCAGCCGATGATTGTACTTTTGTACAAAGAGGCATTTTTAAATACTAATGAACTTGACCCTACTTTGCCCAGCTCTGTTGTTTCTCTTTTGCAGGAAATTGAGGATGTCTTTCCTGAGGAAACACTACATGGATTACCACCAATTCGAGGGATTGAACATCAAATTGATTTTGTTCCCGGTGCGGCAATTCCAAACCGACCAACCTATAGGAGCAATCCCGAGGAGAAAAGGAGCTTCAATGGCAGGTGAGTTGTTAGAGAAGGGGTACGTGAGAGAGAGCATGAGTCCGTGCACCGTTCCGATTTTACTTGTACCTAAGAAGGATGGGATGTGGAGAATATGCGTTGATTGCCGAGCCATCAACAACATAATGGTAAAGTATCGTCATCCTATTCCTCGCTTAGATGACATGTTAGATGAGTGGCATGGTTCTTGCGTGTTCTCTAAGATTGATTTAAAGAGTGGTTATCATCAAATTAGAATGAAACAAGGAGATGAATGGAAAACTGCCTTCAAAACAAAATATGGTTTGTATGAATGATTAGTTATGCATTTTGGGTTGACTAATGCACCAAGAACTTTTATGAGACTTATGAATCATGTTTTGCGTGCATTTATAGGTAGGTTTGTTGTTGTCTATTTTGATGATATACTCATTTATAGCAAAAACTTAGATGATCATGCCGTACATTTGAAATCGGTTTTAGATGTGCTTAGAAAAGAAAAGTTATTTGCTAACCTGAAGAAGTGTACTTTTTGCACCGATAAGCTTGTATTTGTGGGATTTGTTGCTAGTGCACAGGGTATACAGGTTGATGAAGAGAAGGTACGTGCAATCCAAGAGTGGCCAAGTCCCACAAGTGTAGGCAATGTTCGTAATTTTCATGGACTTGCTAGTTTTTACCGGCAGTTTGTGAAGGACTTTAGTAGTATAGCCGCACCACTTACCGAAGTGATCAAGAAAAACGTCGGATTTAGATGGGGAGAAGAATAAGAGAAGGCGTTTCAGCTAATCAAAGAGAAGCTAACCAATGCCCCATTATTGTCTTTACCTAACTTTTCTAAAATATTTAAGATTGAATGTGATGCTTCAGGTATTGGCATAGGCACAGTTCTTATGCAGGAGGGATGACCAATTGCTTACTTCAGCGAGAAATTAAGTGGGCAGCCTTAAACTACCCGACTTATGACAAGGAATTGTATGCATTGGTTCGAGCTTTGGAGATATGGCAACACTACATATGGCCTAAGGAGTTTGTGTTTCACACTGATCATGAGTCCTTGAAATACTTGAAGGGCTAACACAAGCTAAATAAAAGGCATGCTCAGTGGGTAGAGTTCATTGAGACATTTCCATATGTCATCCAGTATAAGTAAGGTAGGAGAATGTGGTCGCCAATGCACTTTCTCACAGGTATGCATTACTCTTTACACTTGATGCAAAATTGCTTGGTTTTGAACATATTAAAAGTTTATACATTAATGACCACGAATTTTGTGAAGAGTACCAGGCTTATGAGAAAAACACTTGTGGTAAGTTCTTTAGACATGATGGGTTCTTGTTTCGAGAAAATAAGTTATGTGTACCTAACTATTCTTTTAGGGATTTGTTAGTGTAGGAATCCCATGGAGGGAGATTAATGGGACATTTTGGAGTTGCTAAGACCTTAGCTGTTTTGCAGAAACACTTCTATTGGCCACACATGAAACGAGATGTTGAGCAGATTTGTGGCAGATATGTCACATGTAGGCAAGCTAAATCCATAGTGCAGCCCAACGGTTTGTATACTCTTTTGCCCATTCCTAGTGAGCCTTGGATTGATATTTTAATGGACTTTGTGTTAGGATTACCTAGGACTAAACATGGAAGAGATTCGATTTTTGTGGTTGTAGATAGATTTTCTAAGATGGCACACTTTATTCCATGTCACAAAATAGATGATGCTTCGCATGTTACTGATTTGTTATTTAGGGAGATTGGAGATTGCATGGCATGCCTAGAACCATTGTTTTGGATAAAGATACTAAGTTCTTGAGCTACTTTTGGAAGATTTTGTGGTGTAAGCTAGGTACCAAACTTTTGTTTTCTACTACTTGTCACCCACAAACTGATGGTCAAACCGAAGTAGTAAATAGGACTTTGTCTACTTTATTGAGGGCAATAATTAAAAAGAATATCAAAACATGGGAAGAGTGTTTACCATATGTTGAGTTTGCTTATAATAGGTCTATTCATTCTGCTACTAAATTCTCACCATTTGAAATTGTTTATGGGTTTAATCTTTTGACTCCATTGGATTTATCTCCATTACTTGTTTCTGAGCGTGTTAATTTGGATGGAAAGAAAAAGGCTGATTTTGTTAAGCAGATACATAAGAAGGCAAGGTTCAATATTGAGAGAAGAACGGAGCAGTATGCAAAACAAGCCAATAAGGGGCGTCACAAGTTTATTTTTGAACCCGGAGATTGGGTTTGGTTACATATGAGAAAAGAGAGATTTCCGATGCAAAAACGTTCTAAACTGCTTCCAAGAGAGGATGGTCCTTTCCAAGTTCTAGAGCGCATCAATGACAACACTTACAAGTTAGATTTGCCCGGTGAGTAAATGTTAGTGCTACTCTCAATGTTACTGATTTGAGTCCTTTTGATGTAGGTGATGATTTGAAGGCAAATCCTTTTCAAGAGAGGGGAATGATGCAAATAATAGTATGACTACAAAGGAGTCAGTTCAAGTTCCAACTGAGCCGGTTACAATAGCATGAGAAAAGAAGTTCAAAATGCACTTAATGGGCTGATTCAAGAGGTTTGGACTCAAGCAAATTCGTGGAGGCCCATTGAGAATGGTTCATGTGTTCAACAAAATTGTATCAACATGATTCAACTAGTAGAATAATCTGGACAAATTAAGGGCTAATTGTTTCCTTTTATTTTGTTTCTATTTCTGGGACTTTCCTTATATTGATCAACCAAATTAAGGGGCTGATTGTTTGTTTTTGTTTTGTTTCTATTTCTGAAACTTTCCTTGTATTTTTTTTAGCCTATCAATAGGCGTCTAATGGAATAGAAGGGACATCAAAGTTTTTTGGAAATTGGTGAGATTTATTCTCTTTGGTTCTTTGAAGGACTATTCGAACTTATCGGAATTCTTCCGTGGCATTCATCATCGACTTATCAAACGGATTTTCATTACCGTTTGTGGCGTTTTCCTTATACCAAAGTTCTTGTTTCGCATTAAACAACGGGTTGAGGTCAATTATACCGAAGTTCTTATTTTTATTGAAGCAACGGGTTGAGGTCTCCCAACCAAATCTGATCGTGGATGTACTTGGATTTTCCTTTTGTTTTACGGGTCTCGTTATTCTTGACGAGGTTCGCATCATAAATGAAAATAGTTCCTATAAGTTTGATGTTTGATTGGATTTTGAAACTTGACAAGGCTTATACACACACTCACAGGAGTGCATAGGAGAGAATAATTGAAAGTAAAAGTATATCTACGATGCAATTTAAATGATCATGATGGATACATAAGGGTATTATATTATAAGTTATTAATTAAGATTACTATTTTCATAAATATCTAAATATATATGTATGTTAAGTGAGCTTGATATGGAAAAGAAGTAAAAAAAACTAAAAAAAATAGTAATAGTATAGATAGTTAATAAGATACTATCATTTTTCATTTTTTGTATTTTACACTTATCATTATTTTTCCTCTTATTTATTTCTTGATCTCAAATATTTCTTGATGTTTATGGGTAACATCACTGAAAACTCTCATGAGACAATACTCATCCACTAGAGTACCTTAGGGGTTTAACGGTTTATTGCACGTTCTAAGTGCAATCGTGATTCCTACGAAAGTGAGAATTTATCTTTCTTTCTAGTTAGGTCTTTAGTTTATTTTTTTTCTTTATAGATTTTCTAGGGACTAATAAAACTCAAGTTGAGAGTGTGATTACACTTGAAAAGTGTAATTATTTTAACTTATTTTATTCAAGCATAATCCAATTTTATTGAATAATAAAAAAATTAATGAAAATTTTTTTATTAATCAAATTTCTTACTATGATGCTTTTCTAGTATTTTCTAGTACTTTTGCAGGGTCTTATATGCAAAAAAATCGAGTATAGAAGCATATCTCAAATATCAGTATAGTTTGTGAAATTATAGGACTGGCTGTTGAGAGCCATCACATAGCTATCAACACCTGTCGACTATAAGCTGAGCCCGAGGGGTTACTGTCAAAGGACCTATCGAAGGGAGCCACTGCAGTTTGGATTTCTTGAGGATTTTTGAGAGAATTTAGAGTTTCCTTATAAATAGAATTCCTATTAGGCTTTTGTAAGGTTATATGTAACTAAAATTTTGAAACGCTTACGAATTTCTTTTAATTATTAGAGAGTTTTAGATTCAAGATTTATTATTTGTACTTATTCACAGAAATCAATAAAAGAATTTTTTTTCCTCTTTATTCATTGTTATGATGAGTATGAGTGGCTAAAATTTTGAGTTTAATCAAATGGAATAACAAACCCTAGGTGATTTAATGGAATGCATTTTTCTATACTTATTAATTTTAATTATTTTATATGAAATTGATATCTTTAATTTTCCGTTATCTTTGAAGGGATTTAGATATGATTTTGAGTCTTTGATTTTTATTGTTTGATGATATATTCGTTACTTAGTTTTTGATATGCTGTAAACTCTTTAGATATGGTGTATGCTTAGACTTTGAACGTTTATTTTTGTTTTTTATATTGCATTCTTAGATAAACTCAAAATTCATAAAGGATTAAGTGGAAGAAATTTTTTAAAGTATCAGATTTGTAACTTTATCTATTTTGTATTTCATCGATTTATTTTTGGATTGTAGGAAGACCATACGATCTATGCAACTAAAATAAAAAAAAGTATAAATATATCCAATAAGTTATCACCTATCTGACCAACAATTTTAATTAGAGTAAATTTACATCTTTAGTTTTAGTTTTTAGTTAACAAAAATTATATCTTTATTTTCTTTTTAATTCCGTAATTTATTCTTAGCATCACATAATTTCAAAACGAATATCAAGAGAATGATCTTGAGTTACTATCCTTATAGTGCTTATCGATTTCTTACACTTTGAGTATACGATTTAGATCGTAGTCAGCTGTGCGATATTAAAGGACAATATTCGATTAGATCATGCTATAAAATCATCACTAGTGGGGCAGAGAACACAAAGAAGCGAAAATAATCTGGAAAATCATAGCACCATATGAAGTTAACGCATTCTTATGGCTGTTATTTAGAGAAACTATTTTAACATGGGATAATCTATAGAGGAGGGGATGGATTGGCCTAGGGATATGTACATTGTGTTTGAAAGCAATAGAAAATATTGGCCATATTAGTTTTTGAATGCCAATATGCGAAAAAAAAAATGGAGTTTAAGGGAGGAAATGGTGGCGGGGCGACACCGAACTCCATATCTAATGTATAGGATTTTTGCAAAACAAAAAGCAAACGTAGAATTGACAAAATTAATTATGAACTATCTCTAATAGGGGCTATAATTTGGGAAATATGATTGGAGAGAAACAATAGAATTCTTAATATTGCTTCAGCCTAATCTATATCATATGGTACTAAAAACATGACTGCTCTATGGCCAAGATATGAACATTCACATTAGGAGCCCTCGCCAGCAATAGCAACTATTCGGCGTGACCTTAGAAGAAGACTGGAACTGAGGGAAATTATGAAAGAAGAGGAGGATGAGCCATAGCAAAATTAAGGGGTGGCAAGCGATGAGGACAAGAAGAGAGATGGGAATGGAGCCCGTGCACTTTTATTATGATGTTTTTGATTATATGATGTATTAGCTATTCTAGTGTCCATTACTGAAACGTAACATATGTAATAGTTATCTTATGCCTATTTCGTTAAGCACTTAATAATAAAATGCGGGGGATATACCCACCATTCTTCTTTAAAAAAATACTTAAAACTGAAGAGCATTTGAAACTGGAAACTAATGGGTACTTAAAATCTGGTTCCTGAGTCAATAGCTGGTGCCCTTATCTGTAGGATTTGGATCAAACTTTGGATCCGATGAATTATCTGGCTATGGATATGGATGTCAACCTAGATATAACCAAATAATTCAGTGAGATCGAAGAGAAAGAGGTTCCACATTGATGATCACCAACTGCAAGTGCCACCATAATGTAGTGGTAGAACTTCTTTACATATTGACATTCAAGGACTATACTATGTAAGTTGCATGATTGTGTCTCGTTGTAATGCATCACTTTTCTAATTGGATCCAGAAATAGAGTGTGCTATCGATGGACATGCACTATGGCAAACAACATGCACAAGGACTAATTAGCTAATAAACTACTCAGACACAAGACCTTGGAAGGTGGATTCTTTTACCATTTTAAATTAAATCACATTATGTCCATAAAAGAGATTGATCATATATAAATAAATAGTTAAGTACATGATATGATACACTGCTTAGGATACAGTATATAGGATAGAAAAGAATGAGTTAGTGTCCAACAAACAAATACACAATAACTACTGGCAAAAAAACAGACGCCGGGAGGCTTGGAGTCTAATGTTTTTATGCTTACTCCACAATGTAGGGATCGTCTGGTGATAGAAACTCCACCTCGTCACCTTAACAGCTAAGTTTTGGAACCAAGGAGAATAAGCCAAATAAGTTTACAAAGAAATAGTAATGTACTAATAATAGTATATGGATAAGAGTGTGTTAACAACATATGTAAAATGTCTAGCCAAGATAGCACTATAATAATAGTAATCCAAATGAGCATGAAAGTACCAACTAAACGTGTAAGCGTTAAGTCCAGGTAAACAATGTGGGTCAAGTCCAAGTCATTATTCCAATAGTTTTGTTTGAAACTAAATGGATGGAAAAGATGCTCATTTTTCCATTATCATACAAATATACGTGCATATCTGGATTTTGACCTCTAGATATAAAACCCAATTATGTCGCTAAGTACTTCAAGCAAATTCCATAATGAACACAGTGTTGACATGGAACCATGAGATCTTCCAGTTTGCTTGATCTCGATATCCTAGGATTTGTTCAAGAGCCAATCTCCTCTCGTTTCTTCTATCTTCTTAATCCTATCACTTCAACCCATTCATTTCCAATCCACAGTTAATCAGAGTTTTGATGGTTTCTATATCTAGATCTCCATATTTTGTGATAAGCTGAATTACTTTGTTCAGTTTCTAGTATTGGATTTATTGGTCCGAGTAGCTCCAGATTGACTAGTCATATGTCTAATTCTGACTTCAGATGAGGATGATATGATCAAAAGAAATTTGCTATCGAAATTTCGATCTCTTAATAATGTTGGTTTGTAGTCAAACCCTTTGATCGAGTCTCATACGGAGTTGAAAAAGTTCATTCCTCTTTCAATCGACTATTATCAGTCCAGAATCTATATCTGTGCTTAGGTAATCCAGAAGTCCTAGAAAGCCTATGATAGGTAATCCAGAAATCCTAGATAGCCTATCATAGGCCATATAGGAAAATAGTCTAGACAGATACCTTCTTGAACCCAAATTTGATATTCATTTATTTTATTAGATTTGTCTCATCAAGATCTTCGATTTCATATATTTATTTGCCTGATTTGAATTCCGGACGAGAGAGTTATACTTACTCAAATTCTGACCAAAACAGACAGTCACAATCGATTTAGTTCTAATTGTCATTGTAATGACCAACCCCACTATATCCAAAAATTATTTTTTAAATTTATTATTTTTATTTAATATATGAGGCCACATATATGCCAGAGATAACAATAACGTTTTACACATTTTATCATTTAAATTTAACTTAACTAAAATAATAAATATGTTTGTATTTGAATTTCAAATCACGAGCAATCTTAACTAACTGAACTACCTAACAAATCCAATCATGTTAAACCACTCAACAAACTATCTCCTCCTTCACATTTTCACTAAAAGATTAAAAAAAAGAAAAAAAAAAAAAAAAGAGGACAAGAGAGATAAAAAGAAAGTTCAGTAAAAAACGAGAGAAAAGGGAGAAGAAAGAAAAATAATCAATTCAACCCAAAAATTAGAGTTGGCTGTGAACTTTCCAATTGGAGGAGGACTTTATCACCTTGGGTTTGTAGATTCATCCAAATCCAGACAAGTGCAAATATTCCCTCCCCCGTTTTATTTATTTGCAATTTTCTTTATATAATTAATTCTTGAAGGTATCTGTAGATTATGGCAGAATGGTTCATGCATCTTAATGGGTACACTACAAGAAAACTGATTTACATTGGCAAGTTTTTAGTGACAAGGATTATATTAGTCACTAAGGGGAGACTTTTGTCGTCACTAAACACATCACTAAAAGTTTTTAGTGATAATTTAGAGACTTTTAGTGACGAATTTTTTTGTCACAAAAACATTATATTCTTGTAGTGGCATATGTATATATAAATATTACAGAAAGTCTTTGATTGGTGTCATAGCAATGTTTTTGTGCTCCAATAAATATCTACAGCCACTTATAGATAGTTAATTTGGACACATTAAAAATAGGTATTGAATATATTATTACTGACTACAAGTCA
Source organism: Dracaena cambodiana (assembly GCA_036321105.1). Taxonomy (NCBI): domain Eukaryota; kingdom Viridiplantae; phylum Streptophyta; class Magnoliopsida; order Asparagales; family Asparagaceae; genus Dracaena; species Dracaena cambodiana. The sequence continues at coordinate 29,383,086 of JAYEPQ010000007.1, forward strand.
AAATCATATGCCTACAGTGTTGAACGCTAGGCCACTGAAGCAGTGGCCTTAGTCCTTATTTTCTAAGAAGACCCTTAAAAAATATTTTCATCCTTCTCCTCATTCTCTTTAAAGGCTTGAAATGGATTTTACTAGTTAAATCCAAGTAAAAAACTGATCAATTTTACTTCAAAGATCAAAATGAGACTAAACCAAACATGTAACTAATCAAGTTTGTACTAAGAACTAAAAAAAGTTATTTTCTTATAATGGTATAATCATATCAGTGCCCAATCTTGTAGCTTTATGAGTGTCACCTTAAGTTATTATTTAAAGTATGGATCAAGTAAGATTATATAAAAATAATTTCTATGTTGATTTAGTTCTTATTAAAATTCATTGTTTTTCATCATTCTAGATTCAACAATGTCTTTTACTTTATTTCATTCTCAATGTATTCTCTTTTAATACAAAACAATTATACAACCTAAAACTAATTAAATAATTTACTCATAGTATTTTTATAATAAAAGTAATAAATATGTTTATATGGAAAAATTAAAGGAAATGGAAAAGGGTATATGTATAGTAAAAGTACATCAAATAGTAATATTGCTAATGGTAATGCTCTACTGTCTACTGACTACTATTCTTCTTGCCCCTCTCTTCGCTTTTCTTCGTTGTTTCATGATGATCTTTCCTTTTTTTCTTTTACTTTTCACCCAGCAAATAATAACAATAAAAAAAACCTTGTCCTTGTTGAAATTAATTATATAAATCAATTTAATCTTGATTCATTATATTCCTTGATAATCTAAAAAGTCATTTAAGAAAACTAAGAGTCACTAGAATGAATGTTCATTATCAATCTAAAGGGTCATTTAGGAAGTCTAAGTGTCATTAATAAGAGAGGATGTATTTGTATTTAATTAGAGAGATGAAGGGTCATTTATACCATTATATATATGGTTATTTGTAGTGTGATTGATCTGTGCCAAGAAGTTCAATAAAAAAGAATATATTTCCTTCTCTTCATACTTCTTCCCCTATACGATCTATCTTTGCCTCATTATTTATTAAATCATTATCAGAGCTAGAAGAAGATGAATGCCAGCAGAACCATCTCCTACATTACTTCTCGCCTCACCAAAGAGAATTATGAAAATTGATACATCCAAATAAAGACGTTGTTGGGCATAGTAGATTGTTCAGATATTGTGGTGAAAGGCTATGAGAAGTAAGAGAATGAAGAAGTCTTAACGATGGCACAAAGAGATTCTTTTAGAGAATCTAGAAAGAAAGATATTAAAGCCCTCTAGTTTATCTACCAAGGAGTCGAAGAACCAACATTTGAGAAGATTTCTGAAACAACAACTTCGAGACAGGCATGGGAGATACTTCAAAACTCCTCTAAAGGAGTGGAGAAGGTGAAAAGGTTCTGCTCCAAATACTCTGAAAGGAGTTTGAAGATTTAGAGATGCAGGAAAGTGAATTAGTTTCAGACTACATCAGTTGAGTCTTGGCTGTGTTGAATCAACTTAGATGAAATGGCTAGAAGTTTGAAGATGTTCGTGTTGTGGAGAAGTTACTTCGATCGCTTTCTTTGAAGTTTGACCATATTGTATGTGCCATTGAGGAGTCTAAAGAAAAAGAATATGACAATTGATGAACTCGAGAGGTAATTGATTGCCCATGAGAAAAGATTCAATAAGAGGCATGAGAATCCAATTGGTTAAAGAAAACCAAATATATTCTTATCTTAATTATTAGATAAGAATAAATCTAAATTAATGAAACCTACTAATTTTCTTAATCACGATTACTTGATTAGATAACTTGATTTGGGTGTAGGGTGAGTGTTATATGATCAAAATAAATTTTTAAAATAAAATATTATTTTTAATAAATTATAAATTTTGAAAATACGATGTGAAAAAAATGGGTGTTACATTGTACCCCTCTTAAGAAAAAATTCGTCTTCAAAATTTCTTAAGACCTATAGGATGGAAAACTGGATTATACTTTACTCAATAGGTATACGAATTACTCCTAGATACCTTTCTCTTGAAACTACTATTAGATCAATTCTAAATATTTAACTAGAAAGGATATTTCTACTCCTTGTACTTATATTCGATTTAACATTTAAGACATTATAGGGTAAAGTCACATTATTTTGATAATAATAATAATAAGGTAAATAATTTATATAGAAAAATCATTTTTATATATATAGCTGTATTTAATCCAAAACGGCTTAACAAAATTAAATCGATTTCGAATCTATTGACTGTGATGATATCCAAGTTCGTTCAAATCACTTGAACAGATTTAAGGAGTTTAGGCTCTGAAACCACTTGTAACGCCCCACTTTTTGTACTATAGAAAACTAGAACGTTCGACGTCGAATGATAACTTGACAAGCCTCAATAAATATTACAAACATATTACAGCGAAAATATGGGCAAAATATAAAAATAAACAATAATTTTTTTATTTAAAATAATAATATTTTTCCTCCTTATATAAACTTCAATAAGAAAATAATAAACTAGAAAGACTATCAATCTTGTAGTTTCGCCTGCTCCTGAAAATATATTGAGTTATGTTTTGTCTTTAGCGGGTCTACCTCTAGGTAACAATCTATATCTGGCCATGCATAACCAGAATCGTCAGTAAAACGATCAAATAATAAAAACATATGAAACAGTAATATCTCGGTAATATTAAAAAATCATACAATTAAAATAATATAAAATCTCATATTTTAACACTTTATATGTCTTATCAATTAGTCTTTCAGTTAACGTCTTTTAATTACAGTATTTAAAAATTTAGAAGAATATGAATTTGGCTGGTCTAATCACATCCCCGTGTACCCCGAAAAAAAATAGAAGAGTAATTTAATCGGAGTCTATCCTGATCCTCCCATAAATGAAAAATAGTGACAATTTTGATCGGAGCCTATCCCGATCCTCCCATATGAGAAACAGTTGCAGTTCTAATCGGTGTCTATCCCGATCCTCCCAAAAATAGAAAATAGTGACGCATTTACATTCAGTCATCAAATCATATGGATCCTCAATTTTTCTCCATAAATCTGGTGTTTGTCAATTTCAGTATCAATTGTCAATTTCAATATCAATCGGTCATTTCAGTAAATTCAGTTCAGTATATGCATTGGTGATAATCATTAAGGTTCAATATTCAATATTCAGTAACAGTAGCATTAAGTAAAATATAACAGTACAATAGTTAATGATCTATCACTAAATCATATTATAATCATCGGTGTTTTATTATGTATTGTTTCACTATTCATTGAGTTTCAAATACATAATTCAATCTTTAATTAAATAAAAAGAATATATAGAAAATAAAGTATATTCATTAGTATGTTTACATTGAGTAATAAAACTCACTTTAATATAAAATATAATCAGTAGTATGTTTATGTGAGTCGGAGGACTCACCATGGCCTTGATTTAGGATGAAGTCTTTGGCCTGAGCTGCAAAATCTCTAAGGTTCTCAAAAACTCTCCTTGATTGAACCCTCTTCTTTTTCTTTCTCTCATATTTTACTTCTCTTACCTTTTTATTGTTTGGAAAAAGAGGGCTTGTTGGGGCCTATTTGTAGGGAATTAAGATTCATATTCCTACTCATAGTAGGAAAGTCTAATATGAATTCTAATTGGTGGGACCCAAATTTAAATAGGAATCCTGATATAGAAACCAAATTTAAATCCGAATCCTAATAAGTATAGGAACCAAATTAAATTACATCCAATTAATTGGATGAGAATTGAATCATAATTAATTAGACTAGTCTATTTTACTACCTCAAATAGAATTTGGATTGAGTTTCTATTTAGGTTTAATATCTAGTTAAACTAGAATCCAATTGGTTAAGAAAACCAAATAGATTCTTATCTTAATTATTAGATAAGAATAAATTTAAATTAATTAATCCTACTAATTTTCTTAATCACGATTATTGATTAGATAACCTGATTTGGATGTAGGGTGAGTGTTATATGATCAAAATATATTTTTAAAATAAAATATTATTTTTTAATAATTGTAAAATTTGAAAATACGTCGTGAAAAAAAGTGGGTGTTACATCGCCAACTCTATTAAAACTATCTAACTCAGCCAACACCAATAAACTCCGTCTTAATCTCATTTGCATAGTTTTGTTATTTCTTTTGTTATTAATTTCTTATAGCCATATACATGTATGCCAACCATCACCCTAAATGTGTCATGCACGTGAGCCACATCATAAGTGTGCCTTTTTGCTTACACATATACTTGGACAACAACTTGTTATTTTGAACGTACTTATTTAAATAAAAGTTACTCGATAATTCATAACTCGAACTTGATATGAACTTGATATGAATTGTGACACTTGATGTGAACTCGTACTCATTTGAGCAATACTCATGAAGCTAATTACCCATGGAGCTAAGTGCTACACTGAGTAAAGTGCAAGCCATATGGCGGGAATCACCTCTTAGGTCCATGGGAGCCACCTCTAGAGTCCATGATAGTCATTTCTGGAATCCTTGGAAACAACTGAGTATAAACCGAGATTGGTACGAAACTAAGTACACATGGAGCTAACTGCTACACGAAGTAAAGTGCACACCGTATGGTGGGAGTCACCTCTTAGGTACGTGGGAGCCATCTCTATGTGAGTACATCTAGGGTCCTATGCCAACTAGTGATGTGTTAGTATTTGACCATTAAAACCTTATGTTTATAACTGAACATAAATTAAGATTGGTAGGGAGCCAAGTACACATGGAGCTAAGTGTTACACGGAGTAAAATTCATACCATGTTACTAGGAGTCACCCTTCATATCCATGGGAGCCACCTCTAGGGTCCTACGCCAATTGGTGATGTGTTGATATTTGGTTATTAGAACCTCATGACTAGACTAACCACACAAATTTAAACTTGTAACCACACCTGAAAACTAGTACACATGTTTATTTGTTTAGTATATAATATTTTCAAAAATTATTCCTCTATTCACCATTAATTTAGATATATATCTTGATTACTTGCGGTACTAGTTGACTTATGGTTCTCACGGCTCTTCATAAGTTTATGGTTCCTACTTTATTATGTGGAGATCCTTATTCGACTTTGATTAAAGGATTCTTTAGCTTTTATGAGTGTTATACTATTTAATACCTTTCCTACTAATGATAATTTGTCATGTGCGTGATTCTATTTCTTAATGGGTCTGACCCATGGGTTACCTCCACACGCCCATGTATTAGAAAATTTGAAGAGGTCCAACTAGCTAAAAGTTCATACTTTCAGGAGTAAGCAAACCCTAACAGATCATTGAAGACTCTCCTTTTTGATGAAATCATCTCCTATTAGAAATCATTGTATTCAGCCTTAACTTGTATTCTTCTTGTTCTTAACTTGTATTCTTATTGTTTAGCGCGTTGCCTTTATTTGTTGTAAAATACTCCATTGTAGGCAACATTCCTTGTAATCATGTATACTATAATTATCTTCAGAATTATTTCGGATAATGTAATATAATATTTTGGATTGTAGTAATGAAATTTATTTCTGTTCTGTTATGCACTCAAATACTAAAACTCTTTCAAAGAAACGGACAAGACTATTCAAAATCTCAACAATTGAACAAGTTTTTTTAGATATTAGAAATATTAGCGTTAGGTTACCATTGACTAAGCAAATAGTGAGCACTTCGAGGAGGAGAATAGCACTAGTTTACCAACATAAACTAGATCCATGGACATACCATATGATACTTATAGGAAAGCTTTGGATTTATGCTTGGCATACAAAGCAACAAGTTGTTGGGTAAACTAATATCCCTGTAAAAGACCCCATGATAGGCTAGATAGTACAATACCACATAATTACCTCATTACTAGTACCAATAATGACAAAGGCCCACTCAACCAATTAGTCGCAACAACTTCCAAGATTCATTAGATTGAAATATCACCATTGAGCATAATAAGTCAGTACAACAATTCCATCACATGATATAATTCGTAGCTCTGCTACCTACTTAGGACAAATGCAGAGTGCTTATAGGAAGATCCTTGAGCTATGTTTGAGATAGGGGACCATATTAGTATGATAACACTAGGAATCTATTGACTAGTCAAACAATCAAAATAACAAAACCTACTAACCAGAACAACACATGACCCTAGGGATTTTGAAGGCAAATTTCAAATACTTGAGGGGAACATGGCATGGCAAACGAGTTGCTAAGAGGGAGGAGTCAACTACCCGAAACTAAAATTTTAGTCAAATAGCAGGACCATCAGGTAATGAGAAATATATAGAGAAAATATCGGCAAGTTACCTCTAGAAATATGCCACCAGTGGTTTGTAGTTATTGCTACATGATTGGACAAAACAAAGAGAAGTGCATGACGATATATGGATTGTTTCAGATTGGTGGGGCCATAGACCATCTGACTTAAGAGTGTCGTAGAAGAATAAAATCAATGGAAGTGGACAGTAGAAGAAATACTCAGGTACTGTCAAGATACACTGGATCAATACAACCATAAGTTCAACAACCGTAATCATAACAGATGTCTACCAAATCATTTGTTAGTCAATATAAAAATTATGAACATGCCATGCTTGAGAGATTGTAGAACTTGATGGCTCTAATTGTTTAGAACTAAATATATTTTGACTAATGCTCAATCCATCTATCTACTACTATCTTATTCATCTTTGTACTATTTTAGCCACACCACTTGCATTTATTATCTTTACTAAACTTATCTTAAGTTGCTAATCATTCTCAAGACCAAAACTCTTAGGAAGCTTGAGCTTTTTTTTTATCCTTAATGACTATCTGACATTTTTGACCATTTTGAGTTCTAACCCATGGCATGGCAATAGTGAGATATAATTTTTATTAGTAACTATTGCAAACTTGGTTTTAGAATCTTTATGAGTGAATTTTGCTAGGTATTCTTTAATTATCCCAGATAATGGATGGTGTGGCAAATCATTAGGATGTAGACATTTCCAATCCAGAGCTATTCCTTGATTGCTATCTTCCCCTTGTTTTCGAATTAAATTTTAAGAATGGAAATTTTTATGAGGTGGATAGGATGTGGTGATTTTGATTTATTACGTTTTCTTTATCAGTTTACTCTATGTCAGCTATATCGATTGACGATCCAAACACTGATAATGGTACGACAACCAGAGAATGAGACTCATATCATAGTTAATGACATATTTTTAGACTCCGACTGGGATGGTGCCAGATATAAGTTATACCATCCTATCATATCATTCTCGATCATCGTCACCATCCTTCCATCTTACTATGAAATAAGATCAAACCGTCTCCATATACCCATGATTCTTAAGATCCTTACCCTATCACATATACTGCTTTGAATTTCGAGGACAAAATTATTTTTGAAGGTGGGTAGAATGTAATGACTTGAAACCTATCGCATGGGTTTTCCCCCTAATCTTCTTTTCTCACTAATTTAAATTTTATCCAATGGTAAATTTCTTTTGACTTAAGTCAAAGCCATGACAATGGCACTCTTGTAAATTCAACAGAGGGTGGTTGGGAGAGTATATTATCCCATACCCATTTCATGCACACCACCATCCCCTCCCCCCTCCTATTTGAGTACATGAGACTCAATCCCTCCTCTTCATTTCTCCACTCATTCCCTTCTTCTTGCTTTATCTTCTTCCTCATTTCATTCAAAGGCTCAAGTTTTAGCATCAAAACAGAGAGCTTCTCCAAGACAAAAGCTTCATCAAGCCTTTCATCTACTTCAAGAACTTGTGTTATTAGATGGTTATCTGTCTCATTAGAGCTTTACTCTTTAACCATAAAGGTTTTAATCTCTCTACCTCATCGAGCTCCAAGAATCATCTTTGGATGGAAGAAGGTAAGGAGTCATATTTTTTATCTTTTCTTTTTCAAGACTCTCTAGCAAGGAATCACATATCTAAACTTTTTTTTTTTTGCAAAAAATCATGCTCGCACTCTCTTTCTAGCAAGATGTTACAATCTTGCATTATTTTAGCAAGTAATTACCTTGCTGCCAAGAGTGATAGTGCTTACTACAATGGTTATACCTTTTAAATCATAAGTCTAATTAAGTTGAATCTTCTTTATTTGAAAGATAATTCTATTTTCTACAATTTTATATATTATTTGTCTCCTATTGTCGAAATGCGTATCTATAATCATTTGGACATACTTTTGGTTTCTTGATCATAACTTTTGATATATAACTCCGAATGAGTTGATTTTGATCTTATTGAAAAGATAATTCAATTTTTATAATTTCATATATTACTTGTCCCGTAACTTTGCCAATAATATCTTCGAAATCGAGTCCAAAGTCGATGTTTACACCACCATGGGTCTGCAGTCATCTGGACACATTTTCGGTTTCTCAGCCTTAACTTTTGATATAAAACTACAAATGAGATACTTTTAGTCTCATTGGAAAGATAATTCAATTTTCTACAACTTTTTTACATAACTTATCTCTTAATTATATCTATAACCCCTCCAAAATTGGGTTCAAAATTTAACTTTACTGCAAAATGCAAATCAACTACTTATCCGCATTTAGATCTGACCAGTTTGGGCGCCAAATGTGGATCCGTATTTAATCACAACCAGTTTGGATGCCAAACATGGGACAGCTGATCCGTGTTTGGATCTGTCCAAATGCAGATCACTTGATCCATGCTTGGATCCAACCTGCAATGTCCCAACCCGAAATAGACTCAATTTGCATTTATGTTACAACGGCACAGCAGTTTACTAAAATCATCATAACTTTTGATCCAGATCCCCGATTAAGTTGATCTTGGATTCGTTGGAAAGAAAATTCAAAGATATACAATTCTATAGTTTGTATCCTCTAGTTCCCACTATATCCTAGTCAAATTGTAGCTTAAAACCAAAGGTTCTTCATAACAATAAAGTTCTCATGCCATGTTTGGTAAATCAATTATATCTCCTAAATCAATTACCAATTAAGCCCATCCTAGACTCGTTTGAAAAAAAACTTAGTCCCCTACAACTACTAATTATACTCTTTCTTCTAATTCTAAACTATAAAAAGCTAAAAATTATTTTTAATCTTAATGACTATAAAAAGACTAAGCAACATAGAGTCACTGAAACTTCTTGATACTCGTCGTGCCCCTTGTGAGCTTAACCTAAATGTAATATCCCAAAATTCAAACTACCTGTATTGCTCTTTTGAGACCAGTCGTGCCAAATAAGTCTACCGAAGTCAATTTTGGACAATGAAATAACCTTCCGTGAACGTAACTTTAAATCCACAAACCCAAATGACATTCGGTTTTTACAATTATTAGTTTTGTAATATTTAGGATTTTTGGAGATTTTTCTTACGGGGCCGAAAAATACTCCCAAAATTGTTAATTTAATAATACTAAAATCATTATTCTAATTACTTCTGAATTTTGATTTATTTATTTTGGACATCAAAATGACAAACGGATAATTTTGTAGAGTTTTCCTCATCGAGCACTACATCCTACATAAATTTGGTAGCATTTGGAGAACGTTAGGCAGAATCGAGATTATTAAATTATATTAAAATAATAATAATAATAATAATAATAATAATAATAATATATGAAATGGGAGAGGTGGTTGTGCTGTCGTGACAAACAAAAGGGGAGTGGCTGCTGGGAGCTAGGTGGCAAAGGAAGGAAGGGGCGGTGGCCGTGTGAACATGCAATTGGGATGAAAAGAAAAAAAAGAAAAATATAAAAATAAAAATAAAACCCAACCCTCTCCCTTATCTCTCTCCCTCACTCTCTACTCCCTTTCTCACTCTCTCTGCCTGCACCAACAGAACCAAACCGAAAAAGAAAAAAACAGAAAAAAAAAATAAAGAGAGAAGAAGAAGGAGAAAGAGAAGGAGAAGAAACGGGGTTCGAGAAATCAAAGGAGATTAAAAGAAATCGCATGTAAGTAACACACTTTCCTTCTTCTATTGATTATTTTTCTTTTAATTATATAATTTTTCGTTTTGATTGTATTGTTTAGAAGTAATTAAATGTTGGCCATTTTGTTAAAATTAAGTTTCGGTTTGGAGTAGAAAATTTATTTTATGTATGAGGATACTCACATTTATAATTGTGTTCATTACAATAAATTTTGCAAATAGGTAGGAAAGTAAAAATAAAAATAAAAGAAAAAGGAAAAGAAGAGAAAAGAAGAAGAAGAAGAAGAAGAAGGAGCAGAGAAAAGAAAGAAAGAGAGAGAGAGAGAGAGAGAAATAAAAAAATAAAATAAAAAAATAAAAAAAGAGGGATGAGCTGGGCCGAGAGGAGAGAAAGAAAAAGAAAAAGAAAAAGAAAAAAAAGGAACAAATAGGGGAATTGGGCCTGGCCCAGCTCAGAAAAAATAAAAAAAAATAGCGGGCTTGGATTTAACTTGGGCCAGAAAAAAAGATGAAAAAGAAAATAAAAATAGCTGTGCCGGCCAGCCCAGCCTAGTTAAAGGAAAAAAAAAAGAAATAACAGTGGGTTTGGGCCTGGGTCTGGGCCTGATAGAAAAAATAAAATAAAAATAAAAATAAGTGGGAATTTACTGGGATTGGACGTGGGCTTAGTTTGGATTAATTGGAAATAATTTATAGGTAGAATTAATATAGTATTATTACATGATGCACTTGGTTCCCAAATTGGGTTATTGATTGGCATTAAGAATTGAACCAGATTATTGAAATAATTTTGATTATATGCATTAGATACAATTGTGAACTAACATCTATCATGCTATAGATCATGTGCCTTGATTTTACAAATTATGTGCTATATTACTACATGTCATCTATGGTCATGAAAATGCAAGCATGTTATCTTGAGTTGAAAAACAATTAAAGAAGGGAAAGGAAAAGTAAACAATTAAATAAAAAATAAAAATTTTCATGTGCATAATGTATTATGAACACGAGAATGGGAGAAATTATATAATGGATAAGAGCCTTGTCGTATAAAGATTGATTGTATTGTTAGGGTTATGATTCTTTTACTGCAGCGGACTGGGTGATTACTGGATTAGAAATTGATAATTATTACCCAGAGTGGTATATCCGTTATTGTAATACAGTACGAAAATTGATTGTAGTGCCTAGCGGCATGTCATGGTTCAGCGCCATGAATATTATGGCTGAGTCCCGGGTATGCACGGACACTTATACGACAATGGAGAATAGCGCTATTTTATCCATTAATATAGTTTTTAAAATTAAATTGGACGATGACTGAGACCAACAGAATATATGATTAAATAAATAGAGCAGTTATTTTCATGTTTATTTAGTTATTGTCATGTTTATTTATTTATGTATTTATTTATACTTGCTTTCATGTTTAATTTATATATACACAAACAACACTGACATAAACATGCTCATGCACACTTATATTCCTATACATGATAGTACACAATTTCTCTTTTTAAATGTTTTACTTGCTGGGTTTAATCTCCTAGATTTTGAACTCAGATTTAGAACGTGAAGAAGGGGATCAAGCCCTAGTTGAAGACTCATACTTCATTGGACAGATCGAGTGACAATAGGCAAGCGAAGTACCATCTGAAGAACCTTTGTATATTTTGTTTAATTTCCTTTTGTCTGGGCACTGCTTTTCTCTTTGACTCGTTTGTGTTCATATTTAAAGCAGTATGCTATTTTATGTAATGAACTCTTTGTATAAATGAAATCATTTCAGTTCCAGATATGTTATTTACTCATCTGATTGTGGTAGTAGTTACGATTATTCCAAGATTCTGTGACTGTTCGGTTGTCTAGTGCAAGTAATAAGTAACATCCTCCATTTTGGGAAGCAGCTGAAAAACGGGGGCGTTACAGGGTGGTATCAGAGCCTAGGTTTAGGTGGAAGACCATAAGATTATTGCCACATAAGAATATGTCTATGACTTATTCGTAATAATTGTTTCTTATTCTTTGATACCTATCGGATCTAGTATCGTGCCTATCCTATTGTTTTCTATTCGTTTGAGGTATCTATCTTGATTTCTTTTTAATGATTCTTATCTGGTTCGTTGCAGAATAATGTCGACCCGATCTCCTGCGAGTACGAGTGCAAGTCCGATAGATGATACGTCTGATCTTAGGAGCCAGTGCAAAGAGTAGTACAGACGCAGGAGACCACGACAATTAGAAAGAATGTTGCAGTCTAAAGAGCCGGAAAGAACCGTAATGGTGTCAGACTTTCGGAGACTGCAGCCATCAATATTTTCTGGGACAGAAGGACCACTGAAGGCTGAACAATGGATTGTAGATTTGGAGAATCTTCTAAGGGCTTCAAGAATTACAAAAGAAAATCGAGTAGAGGTAATATGTATACAATTAACTGATATAGCTAGAACGTGGTGGCATGCTGAAGAAGTAAAGCATAAGGAACCCCTAGCCTGGGAGAAGTTTGTGGAAGCATTTCTCACCAGATTTTTCTATGCATCACTAAGGCAGGAAATGAGGAAGAAATTTCTGACACTGCAGCAAGGAGATCGGACTGTAAACGCCTATGCTGCAGAGTTCGCGAGGCTCAGTCGATTCTCTCCAAACCTGGTAGCTGCTGAAGAGGAGCGAGCACATATGTTCCAACAACGATTGATGTATCATCTAGGGGAGCATTTAACAGGTCATAACTATAGGACTTACTCGGAGATGTTTGAAGCAGCGTGTCGCCTGGAGCAAGTAGTCAAGGAAGGGAGGCCGGCGACATTTAAAATGCCATTTAATTAGGGAGCAAGTTCTTCCCAAAGATTTGCAGGCCCTCCGATAAAGCGACAAGCAGTGGTTAATAAAAGAAGTCTTTTAGTATGCAATTTCTGCAATATGCCGGGGCATGTTCAGAAGTAGTGTAGAAGAGCTTGGGGGTTATGTCTGATATGTGAGTCAGCGGATTATCGATAACTAATTGTCCGAGAGCACAGTCAATGCAACAACCAGCAGGCGGAGTTCCTTATCAGCCAGCATTGAGACCAACTGTTGTGGGACCACTAGATCGGAGGACTGAAGGACCGAACCAGAAGAGATCCTTGGAGACACAACAACAAGCCTATGCCAGAGCCCAAAGAAGAGCAGGACAGAGACAAGGACATGTTAGACTAAAGAATGCTGAGGAGGCTCAGACCACTGGGGGAGTCATAGCAGGTACGATTTTAGTTGGCAATCACCAGCAACTGCTCTATTTGATTCTGGAGCTTCACACTATTTTATCTCTATCATTTGTTTCTCGCAATTCTATTGATTTTGCAATCTTACCTACGGGGTGGGACATTAAGATTGGAAACGGTAATATAATGACTAATAAGGAATGTAGGCTATGTCCCTTAGTGATTAATGGAAGAGAATTTTATACCAACTTGTTAGTTATCAACGGAGGAGGATATGATGTTATCTTAGGTATGGATTGGTTGAGTAGTTTCCATGTGGTGATAGATTGTAGGAGAAAAAGGGTAATTTTCATATTCCTGGCTGTTCGGAGTTTGAATTTATTGGTGGAAGTCAATTTCTAGAACCAGCTAAATCTAAGGTGTCCCCAAAAGGAGGAGTTTTGGAGGCTATGGAAGTAGGAGAAGGAATAACCCCAGTAGTATTAGAATTTTTAGATATATTTCCTAAAGAGATACCTAGACTACGACCAGTGAAGATAGTAGAATTTACTATTGATATTATTCCTGAAACTGAACCAGTTTGTAGGCTACCTTATCGAATGGGAGTTGCAGAACTAGAAGAAGTTAAGAGACAAATAGATGAGTTACTAAAGTTGGGTTTCGTGAGGTCCATTGTTTCATCTTGGGGAGCTCCAGTATTATTAGCAGGAAAGAAGGATGGGAGTCAACGACTCAATGTGGACTATAGAGGTTTGAAGGCATAATAATAAAAAACAAATATCCATTACCAAGAATAACTGATATGTTTGATCAATTGGGAGGAGCAAGGGTATTTTCGAGGATAGATCATCTCTTTGGATTCTATCACGTAAGGGTCCGAACAGAAGATATTCCAAAAACTACATTTAGAACCAGACATGGTCATTATAAATATTTGGTGATGCCATTTGGAGTGACTAATACCCCAGCAGTGTTTATGAATCTGATGAACCATGTTTTTACTCAGTACCTAGATAAATTTGTGGTACTGTTTATTGATGATATATTAATCTACTCTAAGAATAAAGAAGAGTATGTTGAGCATTTGAGAACAATTTTGCAAACTCTTCAAGAGCAAAAGTTATATGAAAAACTGAGCAACTGTGAATTTTGGTCGGATAAGCTTGCTTTCTTGGGTCACATAGTTTCAGGAGATGGTGTAATAGCTGATCCTAAGAAGATAGAAACTGTAATGGATTGGCCTGTACCGAAATCAGTGTCGAAGATTCGGAGTTTTCTGAGGTTGGCTGGATATTATAGGCGGTTTGTACAAGACTTATCAAAAATCGCATCTCCTCTAACTAAATTGATTAGGAAAGGAGTGGAATATGTCTGGATAGAGGAATGTAATAAGACATTTGATGAATTAAAACAGAGACTGACAACAGCACCAGTGTTGGCAATTCCAGACAATTCTGGGGGAATGAAAATCTATAGTGATACTTCAAAATAGGGATTGAGGTGTGTGTTGACACAAAATGGGAGAGTGATTGAGTTTGCATCAAGGCGGTTGAGACCCCATGAGAGAAACTATCCAACTCATGACTTGGAGCTAGCAGTAGTGATTTATACTTTGATGATTTGGAGACATTATTTACTAGGATAGAGGGTAGAAGTATACACTGATCATAAAAGTTTGAAGTATATTTTCACTCAGAAGGAACTAAATATGAGACAGAGTCGATGGTTGGAGTTGGTAGCAGATTATGATTTAGAAATTAAGTATCACCCAGGAAGGATTAACATAGTGCCAGATGCACCGAGTAGGAGGCATGCAGTGGAGAGATTAACTCAGCAAAAAGAACTTTTAATGGAGATGCAAAGGATAGAATTGGAAGTAATTTTACCAAGAGGGACAGCACCATTTATGGAGATACAGTTACAGTCACCATTGATAGAGCAGATTAAACAAGCTTAGGTTGGAGATGAAAATTTTCAGAGATTAAAGAATAAGATAGAAGCAGGCAAGAGACCAGAAATGAAAATGCACTCAGACAAGGCCAGTACGTTCAAGGAAAGATTATAGGTGTCTAAGGGGGAAGTAAGAGATAGAGTTTTACAGAAAGCTCATAGATTAATATATTCTATTCATCCCGGAAGCAATAAGATGTATAAGGATATGAAAAAGTATTTCTGGTGGTCAGGCATGAAGAAAGAGATTGCCAGATATGTATCTAGATGTTCTACTTGTCAGCAAGTGAAGGCTGAGTATCAAAGGACAGTTGGATTGCTCCAACCATTGGCAATACCAGAGTGGAAGTGGGAACAAATATCGATGGACTTATTACAGACTTACCTAGGGGCACCAAGGGTAATAATGCAATTTGGATAATTGTGGACCGACTGACTAAATCGGCTCATTTCAATCAATTTAGAGTTGGTCAGTCAAAAAAAATATTAGCCAGAAGATTTATGCAAGAAATAGTGAGATTGCTTGGAGTCCTAGTTAGGATTGTATCAGATCGAGAACCAAGGTTCAGATCACACTATTGGTAGAAATTAATGAATAGTCTGGGGACACATTTGGATCTATCCTTAGTTTATCATCCACAAACTGACGGTCAATCAGAATAGACTATCCAAGTATTTGAGGATATGCTTAGGGCATGCGTATTGGATTTTGGTGGATCTTGGGAAGACTATTTGTATATGGTAAAATTTTTTTATAATAATAGTTATCATGAGAGTATCAAAATGATACTATTTGAAGCTTTGTATGGGCAAAAATACGGATCTCCATTATGTTGGGATGAGGTTGGAAAACGAAGTATTTTGGGGCCAGAGTTGATTACTCAAGCAACAGAGCAAGTGAATATTATCAGAGAACACATGAGACGGCACAAGACAGACAAAAGAAATGGACAGATCAACGCAGAAAACCATTGGAGTTTGAAGTAGGAGATAAAATATTTATTAAGATATCCTCGATGAAGGGTGTGATTAGATTTGGCAAGAAAGGAAAGCTCAGTCCAAAATACATCGGGCAATTTGAGATCGTGGAGAGGATTGGAAGTCTTGACTACCGATTATCATTACCACTAGAGATGGAAACTGTTCATGAGGTGTTCCATGTATCATAACTGAGGAAATGTTTGGGTGAAGAGCACAAAGTAGTGGATCTGTCCGAGGTAAATTTGAAATCAGACCTAAAATATGAGAAGTATCCCGTAGCAATTATCGGCCGACGAGAGAAGGTCCTTAAAAATAAAGTGATACCGTTGGTTCTTGTTTCCTGGGATACACAATCACCAAGAGATTCAACTTGGGAGCTTGAGAAGGACATCATGATAAAGTATCCATACCTTTTCTCATGATCAGATATGTCAATTAAATTTGTTTTTATATATAAGTAGGTACTCGTGAATACAAGCTCGTCTTTTAATTTGGAATTTCTAGGGAGAAATTCTTTTGTTAGGTGGGTAGGATGTAATACCCCAAAATTCGAGCTACCTATATTGCTCTCTTGAGACCAGGCGTGCCAGATAAGTCCACCGAAGTCAATTTTGGACATTGAAATAACTTTCGGTGAATATAACTTTAAATTCACAAACACAAATAACATTCGGTTTTCGCGATTATTAGTTTTGTAATATTTAGGATTTATAGAGATTTTTCTTACGAGGTCAAAAAATACTCCCAAAATTGTTAATTTAATAATACTAAAATCATCCTTCTAATTACTTCTGAATTTTGATTTATTTATTCTGGACATCAAAATGACAAACGGATAATTTTGTAGAGTTCCCCTCATCGAGCACTACGTTCTACATAAATTTGGTAACATTTAGAGAATATTAGGCAGAACCGAAATTATTAAATTATTTAAAGTAATAATAATAATAATAATAATAATAATAATATATGAAATGGGAGAGGCGGTTGTGTTGACGTGACAAACAAAAGGGGAGTGGCAGCTGGGAGCTAGGTGGCAAAGGAAGGAAGGGGCGGTGGCTGTGTGAACATCCAATTGGAAAGAAAAGAAAAAAATAAAAATATAAAAATAAAAATAAAAATAAAACCCAACCCTCTCCCTTATCTCTCTGCCTCCCTTTCTCACACTCTTTGCCTGCACCAACAGAACCGAACCGAAGAAGAATAAAAAAAGAAAAAAAAAGTAAAGAGAGAAGAAGAAGGAGAAAGAGAAGGAGAAGAAACGGGGTTTGAGAAATCAAAGGATATTAAAAGAAATCGCATGTAAGTAACACACTTTCCTTCTTCTATTGATTTTTTTTCTTTTAATTATATAATTTTTCGTTTTGATTGTATTGTTTAGAAGTAATTAAATGTTGGCCATTTTGTTAAAATTAAGTTTCGGTTTGGAGTAGAAAATTTATTTTATGTATGAGGATACTCACATTAATAATTGTGTTCATTACAATAAATTTTGCAAATAGGTAGGAAAACAAAAATAAAAATAAAAGAAAAAGGAAAAGAAGAGAAAAGAAGAAGAAGAAGAAGAGGAAGAAGAAGAAGAAGAGGAAGAAAGAGAGAGAGAGAGAGAGAGAGAGAGAGAAATAAAAAAATAAAATAAAAAATAAAAAAAGAGGGATGGGCTGGGCCGAGAGGAGAGAAAGAAAAAGAAAAAGAAAAAGAAAAAGAAAAAGAAAGGAACAAATAGGGGAACTGGGTCTGGCCCAACTCAGAAAAAAATAAAGAAAAAAAAAATAGCGGGCTTGGATTTAACTTGGGCCAGAAAAAGGGGCCAGCGCAGCCCAGTAAAAGAAAAGAAAAAAAAATGAAATGACAGTGAGTTTGGGCCTGGGTCTGGGCCTGACAGAAAAAATAAAAATAAAATAAAAATAGAAATAAGTGGGAATTTAGTTGGATTGGAATTGGGCTTAGTTTGGATTAATTGGGAATAATTGATAGGTAGAATTAATACAGTATTATTACATGCACTTGGTTTCCAAATTGGGTTATTGATTGGTATTGAGAATTGAACTAGATTATTGAAATAATTTTGATTACATGCATTGTGATACAATTGTGTAGTAATATCTATCATGCTACAGGTCATGTGCCTTGATGTTACAAATTATGTGTTATATTACTACATGTCATGTATGCTCATGGAAATGCAAGATGTTATCATGAGTTAAAAAACAATTAAAGAAGGGAAAGAAAAAGTAAATAATTAAATGAAAAATAAAATTTTCATGTGCATAATGTATTATGAACACGGGAATGGGAGAAACTATATAATAGATAAGAGCCTTATCGTATAAGAATTGATTGTATTATTAGGGCCGCGATTCTTTTACTGCAGCGGTCTGGATGATTACTGAATCACCAATTGATAATTGTTATCCAGAGTGGTATGTCCGTTATTGTAATACAGTACGGAAATTGATTGTAGTGCCTAGCGGCATGTCATGATTCAGCGTCATAAATATTGTGGTTGGGTCCCAGGTATGCACGGCCACTTATACGACAATGAAGAATAGCGCTATTTTATCCATTAATACAGTTTTTACAATTAAATTAGACGATGATTGAGACCAATAGAATATAGGATTAAATAGATAAAGCAGTTATTGTCATGTTTATTTAGTTATTGTTATATTTATTTATTTATGCATTTATTTATGCTTACTTTCATCTTTAATTTATATGTACACAAGCAACACTGACATAAACATGCTCATACACACTTATATTTCTGTACTATGATAGTACACAATTTCTCTTTTTAAATGTGTTACTTGCTGGGATTAATCCCCTGGGTTTTGAACCCAGATTTGGAACGTGAAGAAGGGGATCCAGCCCTAATTGAAGACCCATACTTCATTGGACAGATCGAGTGACAATAGGCAAGCGAAGTACCATCTGGAGAACTTTTGTATATTTTGTTTATATTTCCTTTTATCTGGGCACTGCTTTTCTCTTTGACTCTTTTGTGTTCATATTTAAAACAGTGTGCCAATTTATTTAATGAACTCTTTGTATAAATGAAATTATTTCAGCTTCAAATATGTTATTTACTCATCTGATTGTGGCAGTTGTTATGCTTATTCCATGATCCTGTGACTGTTGGGTTGTCTAGTGCAAATAATAAGTAACGTCCTCCGTTTTGGGAAGCAGCTGAAAAACGGGGGCGTTACACTAACCGTAGAATCCTTCTATGAATTCTATCTCGCTTTTATTTTCATGAACACTGAGACTCTGCCTAGCCAACCCATCTTCATCAACTCTACAACGCTACAAGCCTCTACTAATATTACCCATTTCTGCCAACATTACTCATCATCACTAACTTTGTTAAAACTATCTAACTTAGCCAACACCACTAAACTCTATCATAATCGCATTTGCATGGTTTTGATTTTTTTTATTGTTAATTTCATACGTAATCACTCGAACTCGTGATAACCATATACATGCATGCCAACCATCACCCTAAACGTGTCATGCACGTGCGCCGTATCATGAGTGTGCCTTTTTGCTTGCTTAGACATATACTTGGATAGCAACTTGTTATTTTAAACATATTTATTTAACTAAAATTTTCTCAATAATTCATAACTCGAACTTGGTATGAATTGCGACACTTGACGTGAACTCGTACTTATTTGAGCAATACTCACGGAGCTAAGTACCCATGGAGCTAAATGCTACATGAAGTAAAGCGCTCACCATATGGCTGATCACCTCTTAGGGCTGTGGGAGCCACCACTAGAATATATGGGGGTATCTCTGGAGTTTGTGATAGTCATTTCTAGAATCCTAGGAAATAACTAAACATAAACCAAGATTGGCTCGGAACTAAGTACTCATAGAGCTAACTACTACATGGATTAAAGTGCACATGTATGGTGGGAGTCACCTCTTAGATCAGTGAGTGCCACCTCTATGGTCCATGGGAGTACCTCAAGGATCCTACATCCACTAGTATGTGTTGGTGCTCGACCATTGAAACCTCATGTTTATAACTGAACATAAGCTGAGATTGGTACGGAGCTAAGTACACATGGAGCTAAGTGCTACATGGAGTAAAGTGCACACCGAATGGTAGGGGTTACATCTTAGGTCCATGGAAGCCACATTTAGGGTCCATGGGAGTACCTCTAGGATCCTATGCTAATTGGTGATGCATTGGTATTTGGCCATTAGAATCTCATTTCTAGACTAAGTAAGCAAATTTAAACTTGCAATCACATTTGAAAACTAGTACATATGTTTATTTATTTAGTATATAATATTTTCAAAATTTTCTCCTCTATTCACTATTAGTTTACATTTATATCTTGTTTACTTGCGGTATTAGTTGACATATGATTCTGATGGTCCATCATAAGTTTATGGATTCTACTTTATTACGTGAAACTCCAGTATTCAGTTTTGGTTAATGGATTCTTTAGCTTTTATGAGTGATACTATTTAATACCTTTCCTGCTAATATTAATTTATCACATGCATGATTCTATTTCTTGTCGGGTCTGACCCCTGTGTTACCTTCACATGCCTAGGTATTAGGAAATTTGAAAAGGGCTAGTTAGCTAAAGATTCGTACTTTCAGGAGTAATCAAACCCTAGCAGATCGTTGAAGACTCTCCCTTTTTCAGAAATCATCTCTTGTTTGGAAATCGTTGTATTCAGTCTTAACTTATATTCTTATTGTTTAACGAGTTGTCCTTATTTGTTGTAAAATACTCTATTGTGGTCAATATTCCTTGTGATCATGTATATTGTGATCATCTTCAGAACTATTTTGGATAATGTAATTTAATATTTTGTATTGTAACAATGAAATTATTCTTGTTCTGCACTGTGATTGCATGGGTTTTTGTTATTAAAGGCCTCGTGTACCCATTTTAAAGTATCAGCCAGTAATGCCTTACTCATAAATGGAATACAATGCAAAAAACTTTTGGAATGTAGTTTGGAGCATTACCATATACATGTGTGTGTGTGTGTAAGTGCATGCACGTGTGCCCTGTTTTAGGTGCTTTTGAAGAGCAAAGTTCAAAATTTCTCTATCTCACATACATAGATCTTGAAAGAATCGTAACTACTGCTACATTAGGTATTATATTAACATGTTATTCATAGGAAAGGAAAAATATATTTGTTTTAATAAAGAGTCATTACATGGAGACATACTTCTTGTAATATGAACAACAAAAGAAAAAGGCATAACTATCCAAAACCGACACATATATTTATCAATTAATTATTTACTTATGAAACTTTTAGTATGATTATTTTAATATATACGAAATATAGTTGCATATAATTTCAAATAGACTTACCAGATTATTTTTATATATTATTTTTAAAGCTATAAATATTTTCTTATATTTTTCCTTAATCCCATAAATTATTTAAAGCGAGCCCAAGCCCATTTGCTTGCCCCAAACTCAAATAATAATAATAATAATAATAATTAAAATCTAAACCATTATTTAAACCCAAATAATTACAAACAATCACCAAGCAACTTTTAATTTGTAATAATGAAATAATAACTTCCATTTTGTATGTTCAATTTATCTCCATCACTCAATTTCTAAAATCTCTCACTAGTCAACTATATTAATAAGTCTATTTGACTTATTTGAATCTAATTTAAAAACTTGTCATTAAAACCTTGGTCACCAATAATTATGAGCATTTAACCAATTTCAAAATGTGTCCTTAAAAACCTTCTAAATCAGTCTTATTTATGAGCCTTTAACTCATTCAATTCCATTAATCTCTCTCTTAGGTCAAACACCCTAAATCCTATATAAACCATCCATTCATCTTAGTTTTCTATCTGCAAATCAAACTCTCTCTTTTCTCCTTCTCTCCACCATTGACGACCTTCGTTGCACTGGTGACCGCAGAAATACCGCCAATTATTGAAGCGCCATTGATCACCAGCACCAACTATCATCACCAGCAATAGTTTGTCGACCACCAAAACATTGTGCTGGACAGTAGTTAGTTCTCTCGCCCATAATAACCAGTTGAGCTTAGTAGTA
>JAYEPQ010000007.1:31345270-31410270 GCA_036321105.1 Dracaena cambodiana
TTAACTATAACAAAATATCAAAACTTAGATATTTCTTTTTATCATTTGTAAGACTTTCAGAATGATCTATATAATAGTGAAACTTTTAAATAATGTATGAATGGTATTTATTTTTTATGGTGATAATAAACTAGAAAATAATTTATTTTTCATACTTGAACCCTTGATGAAGCAGGTTAGAATGATGAGATATGTTATCTATTTCTATGTAGATCTTCATATTGAGAGCACATGATATTTAAACATGCTTTAATATTGTTTAATAAAACATTACAATCACCTTTTGTAGTTCATATTTAAATGAAATTCTTGAATTAAGTATTTTAGGCCTGCTAACATAGCACGAGGATCCATAAATGACTCCAATATAAAAAATAATACATTTTTTAAAATACTTTTTAAATTTAATTTTTATAGAAGCAATAATATTTTTAAGAAATGGATTTATTTTTTCTAAAAGTGAAAATTTTCAATTAAAAGTAAAGTATAAATGAGTCGTTGGATAATATTTTCTAGAAAACGTATTTGATGCATGTTCAAATACTTTTAAAAATGATAAATATATGATTAACTTCTCATTTGTTGTTAGTAGGATTGTACTTTTATTATTTATGTTACTAAATAAGATTATTGCATCTTGGTAAGGAAGACAGTGTCTCAACAAATAATATGTGAAGTCCTAATGAATTCTTACATCTTAAGGCAAAGCTTTTAGGTTTTAGGTCAAACCAGCACAAAGTGATTTGAAGGTTTGCTTCATAGGACTAAAAACTCCCATAAAAGGTATAGTATTTCTTAATATTATAAGAAAATTATTAATTACTTTTAGTCAGTCATATATACATAGGTTAATAGTATGACAAAACATAACAAATATGAAACAATTTTCCATCTAACATAGGTGTTATTTAACTTTTCATATATTCATTATTTTTAGTATTCTCCATAACATTACAAACAAAATAGAAAATAAATTGTCAATTTAGAAAATAGTAATGACTGCCATTATAGACTGCCTAAGATTTTAAGTAATACAAGGAAAATCAAGGGTTAATTATTAGAATCACCTTAGACTATAGATGCAAGCCTTAGAGAGGGGTGAATGGGGTTGCTATAAGATATTAACTAAGTTAATAAATAAACATAAATAAGCAAGGGAATAAAACAAGCAACCTTATATTAATTACAATCAATGTAGACCAAGATCTTATATTTGCTCTGAATAGCCCTAAATCACTCTTTCTATTGACAGGCTTCCACTAACACTATTAGTAAAACATAGATAACAAACCTGATCTAGTAATAGTAAAGGCCACTTCCTAGTTCCCAAACTAGTTACCTCTACAATACTATCAAAGTACAATATAACCTAATACCTTGCTAGTGTCCCCCAATTTCCTCTCAGCTTAAGTAAGTTATTAAATTAACATAAATAAGCAATGGAATAAAGCAAGCAACCACCCTTATATTAAGTACAATCAATCATGGCAAACCAAGATTTTATATTAGCTCCGAATAACCCTAAGTCACATTTTCTTATGACAAAGGGGCTTCCACTATCACTATGGGTAAACCTAATAACAAACCTGATCAAGTAATAGTAAAGGCCACATCGTAGTTCCCTAATTTGTTACCTCTACAACACTATCAAAGCACAATGTAACCTAACACCCTGCTAGTGTTCCTCAATTTCCTCCCGGCATAAGTACAACGTATAAACTCCAATCACACACAATTGTATTCCTTAATTAACACCAGATTGAGTGGGCCAAATTCTAACCAATAGGTTATAAAGAGCAATTTTGATACTACCCAAATTCTAACCAATAGGTTGTAAACAACAATTTTGATACCACCCGAATTCTAACCAGTAGGTTGTAAAGGACAATTTTGATACTACCTTATAAAATATCAATTAAGCAAAAGTATGAAAAGATCTTACTATCCAAGTGGATTCGTCTTTGAATGATAAAGATTAATGCACATTGAAGACGATGATGAAGATGATACATGGTTGTAAAAACACTCCTAAAAGAAGTAGATTTGAGATGTAGAATGTGTTTGAGAGTTTTGAGATAGTGAAGAAGCTTGCTATGAATAACCAAAGTTTTTTCGTTTTGTTCTTCAAACTATTCTTCAAAATTTCTTCCAAAAGTTCTCCTTTTTCTTCTGCTTAAACTCCTTTATAGATTTGATTCCCTTTGCCAATTAATCCTATCAATATATTTAATAAATAATAAATTATAGCCTTTGATTTGAAGAAGTTTTAGTATAATTGGAATTTTTAGAAATAAATTCAAGTGGAAGAACAATTTTATTTTCATAGAAAAATGCCCAAAAACCCGTTGTTGTACCGGTGCCTAGGTTAGGTTGGTCTAGTAAAACCAGTGGCTCCACCGGTGGTTAAGTCACCCTGGAGGTCACTCTTAGTAAAATGATAACTTTTGATATAGAAATCTGATTTAGATAATTTAAGCACTGTTAAAAAGAGGATTCTAAGCTCCACAACTTTCTCATGCACATATTTTTCCATTTCTTTCCACATAAACTTCAAAATTGAGCTTAAATTTGATATTACTATACAGGTCTCATCCATTCATCTTGCTACTTCTATCCATCTTTGAGAAATCATAACTTTCTCATCTGAATTCCAATATTCCTGATTTTTATATCACTTCAAAAGTTGATCCAAGTTCCTTTTCAGTAGATTTCTTTTAATGATTCATGTCACAGCTCTACCAAATACATCTTTGGAGTTGTATTGATTCATTCTATTGATATCGGCCATGTTGATTGAATCGATCATATCAATTAACATCTTGCTTAATTCCTTTGCAGCAATCTCACATGCACATACTATACCAAATATGACATACTACAAGTAGCATTTATTATTTATCAAAAAAGGGTCATGTATAGTTATACAACCAACAATCTTCACTTTTTTTATTATAAAAACTATTCATTAAAAAATTATTGTATGACTAATTAAAATAGCACAACATGATGTGCAAGATCGTGACACATCATAATACACTAAATGAACATGAACCAAGCAAATTAATATTATGTTAATAACTCAATTATCTCTCTCATGCTCCCCTTTAATATTCTCCTCCTTAACATGTGAATTTATCAAATGTTTGAATTTTCTACCCCTTTTCAATTTTTCAACTTTTCAATTTATTCTCTCTCTTTGTTATTAATAAAAGAATCAAGAGGAATATGCTATAGATACCACCGGTCAGATGAGAAGCAAATACCACTCTTCGAAGATGAAAAACTATCCAAAATTATTATTAGAAGCTGAAACTTATATAATAATAAATTAAAGTAGATAAAGAGAGAATGAGAGTCCAAGAGTATCTATCACTATTATAGAATAAAAAATATGGTTAACTATTAGACTTCAAAACGACACATGGTCTACATTGGTATAACCTATATAAATATGCAAAGCATCAAAGCCATAACATGCAAATATCGAAAACCCAAGAGAAACCCTAGGAGCATCTATTAGTGTCATATTATGTATATTTATTTACCGTATTTTACTTATTTTGTGCATAAATAATGGTCCTCATGTAATTTTATTTGTTTTTCTGGTTAGGTAATATCGGAGAAATTTTCCCATGTATTTTGCCGAAAATCTACAAAAATTGAGTCCAAAAAGAGTTAAAAGGAAAAAAAACCCAAGAGTTAGTGAGTTTAGAGCTTATGATAAAGAATCAAACCATGAAAGAAGGAAACCAAAGCCCAAGGATCCATTGTCAAAAAGGCAAGACCCAGTAGCATTAGTTTTGCCACTATCTAGTGGCAACTGTCGCAAGGCAATAAACAAAGTTGGTATTAAGAAGCTAATTTCCAGAGACAGAATCTTATATGGAATTGGAGTCTTATCATGTGCGTTGACCACCAATGCTATGTAGTCAACGCCACTATTTGATAACAAAGAAATTGAGACAACAACTCAGATTTTTCTCAAGAGTTTACATATTGTTAGAACCCTTCTTGATTTATTGGATTAGGGTTTTATAATTGGGATCAATATATATATATATATATATATATATATATATATATATATATATATATATATATATATATATGTGTGTGTGTGTGTGTGTGTGTGTGTGTGTGTGTGTGTGTGTGTGTGTGTGTGTGTGTCTATATATATATATATATATATATATATATATATATATATATATATATATATATGTATGTATGTATATGTATATATATATATATTATATATATGTATGTATGTATATGTATATGTATATATATATATATATATATATATATATATATATATATATATATATATATATATATATATATATATATATATATATAAAGTAATCCTTATAGAAATATAACATGTTTTTATACTCTTTTATTAAATATTAAATAAAAACAAGATCCTTCTTGCTAAGGTGATTGATGTGAATAATCTACTACAAGCACACAGTATCAGTTGTAATACAAATAGGTTATTCCCAAGAAAATCTAAGATGTTTTGCATTCTAACTTCTCCTATTATTCTAATGAGCTAACTATGGGTTATAAGTTGATTTTTTTTAGTTATTCTAATTAGTCTAGGATATGGAATCCACTAGTTCATAACCAAATATTACTTCTATTATCTTCTTCCTATTGTAAAGGCTGATCTTTTAGTTTTAATCTTTATTTAAAATCTTTAAAGCATGTGCTATCAAGTGGCATTCACGTATAACTCATCAACGATACTACTCTTCATAAAAATAAAATAAATCATTAGATAATTTTATGAAGAAGATGAAAATAAATAACCCAAAACCTAACTAAGCATAGGCTATCAAGAAATTTAACTCAAGTATAACCTATCAAAATATTAATCTATGAGTTGTTGTATTTTAATCTTTTCATAAAAAATCATGTCATTATTATTTTATTTTAGAATGAAAACAATAGAAAACAATTATATGGTTGATTCCTAGTTTCATCTATATCCTAGAGATGAATAAAGATAGATACTCATGTTACTAATTAACAAGATTATATTTTAATTATTAGAAAGCATTAAAAATACTATTTTTCTATGAAATCTATGAAAGATCTACACTAGAAAATAATTAAATCTATCTAAAAAGTAAATAAAATATTTCTACTCACTAGAAAGTAATGAACAGTAAGAAATCACCTTTGTAGCTCGGTATGGCGGTCGTTACTCTTCGGCAAAACCCTAATCTTTATTCAATCAAAAGTGTATATAAAATTACATGAAACCCTAATTTATAAGGATGCGGCTAATATATAGGCTTTGAAATGCTAAACCCTAATTGTATTATAACTTAATAGATACAAAATTACAATGAATCTCTCAGAAAAATTCCAATCACAAATTCACAAGTCTTGCCACCAAATAGAGGTGTTGACCACCGAATAGTAGAGCTTTTAATTTTATCAGAAGAGTCCTAATCTGTGGGGCTCAAGGTGCTGCCAAATGGTGGCAACTGTAGCCAAATAATGAGTAAAGTTACAAATTTGCCCCTCTTCTTTGCAGTGGCTGAATTGTCTTGCTTCTCTCTTCTCTGTTGGTTTACTATATTTGAGTTTGGTTCTCTATAGCTTCAAGTTCTTGTAGCTTTATCTTCTTTTTATCTCTTCTTGGATCTAGTTTCCTAATTCGTCTCTAAGTTTATGCTATTTCCTTGTAGAAATAGGTTTTACCTAAAAACATGCTAAAAATGCCCAAGTAGTATTATTTATATACAAAAATAGACAATATAATACACTTACGCAATATATGTCATTCATCAGTTATGATCACCATACTAGACAACTATAGTGTTGACTTCTTCTTTCCAATCCTCTCTTAGTGTTAGGCAATTTCTTTATTGTTTTTATTGATAGTTTTTAATGTTTTATTATAATAAATTAATTTCTTTGTGTTTCTTTAATAAGAATATTATTTTTATAATAAATAATATGAGTAATTAAATTTTCAGAGCTCTAAGATGTAGATAAACTTAAACGAAGTGATATTAACATGAGATTGGTCTTCTTTCTAATATATTAACTTCACAATTATCTAGTAGATGAAAGTGAAGGTATTAACTTATAAATCTAAGATTTTGTTAGGTTATTCTTAATCAAATTTTGATAGCCTATATTTAGTTCAAATTTGAAATAAATAATCTTTCTTAATTCTAACTAGTATTCTAATTGATGTGATTTGATTTAATGTTTATGTTTTTTTGATAATTTATACTTGCATGTCACTTGATAAGCCATGCTTAGAAACAAAGATGTTAAAATCATATTAGAAAGATCAACTTTTTAATATGCAACTTGACTGCTCATAATAAAAGGTAATATAGAAGAAAAATAGGATCCGAGGAATATTGTATCGTTAGTTTAATGTTTTGCATTACAATTGGCATTGTACACTTGCAATAGATTAATTCACATCAATATGTCTCCAAATACACTTAGCATGTAATTGATCACATTCATTATGATGATTTAGATTAAAACAAATCTCAAATATATAGATAGACCAATATTTAGATCCGAAATACCTTGACAAAATTTGACTTATAAGACAGTACTTGGTGGGTGAAGACTTACTATCTCTAAATATAATTGTCCAGTATAGAATAAACATCCTTAAGATTACGGGAAAATGCCTAATTCATGGGTGGGGTTTTTACATCTTTTACAAGATATTTTCTTGTGTGGATATGAAATGAGTGTATTGTGTTTAATACTAGTTTTTTTCTGTACCATCTTGAATCTTTGATTCAGGTTTCCTTTTTTTTTTTTATTAATAATGCATGTGTTTGTATCTTAACTAAAAAATCATTGTGTTAAAATACACACCGAGGATGAAAAGAAGTGAACTTGTAAAGCCACTAGGAAAGCAAATAATTTTGTATTATAGGGATGATTAATTTCCACATGACAATAAGATTATGAAAAATTATAGCCACAGTCAAGCATCTATGTCATTACTAGTCAATAATATAAATATACACTAGATTTATGGAAAACAATGGACTCATCAAATAAAATCTTATCTTATATACCTTTAAGAACATTATGCCATACATCATCCCAAAATAAACACATAAGAGACTCCCATTTTTTTGTTAGGGTAGGTAATACCAAAAAATTAAAGAAGCCTATAAAATCTAAAAGCAAAAATAAAAAACAAAGAAATGTAAAAGAGTTTGATACAAAACACAACTTATTACCAATCCATAAAAAGGATATCCAATTTTTGTATCAAACAAAGTAAGCATTTCTCATATAGTAGTTTAGTACAGACATCGACAAGTTTTTGATTGGTGGGGAAAAAGTCAATTATTATGTCATCTCCCTCATAAAATAATATCATATATCTATTTGTTTTGTGCAAAATGTTATACACGATCGTCACTTAAATTATAACACTCTTATTCACATCTAAGTGGAACTTTCTTATAATTTAAGCCAAAGTCTTATAATGTGACTATCATGCAAAGCACTTGAGCACAATAACTACCTAAAGCAATGTACCCAGTCTTAATGGTTGATAACACTACATAATTTTATTTCCTACTTGATCATAAAACTATAGAGTGTCCTAACAAGTATACAATCCCACTAGTGATTTTCCTATCAGTAAGACTACTTGCATCGTTACTATAAATATGTCCAACTACCTCAAATTTCTCACAACTAAAAAAGCTATAATCCAAATTTCTAATTACCCTTAAGGTATCAAAAAATTCGTTTCATGGTATTCAAATGTGATTCTTTCGGATTATCCTGAAAACATGCAAACAAACATACAAAACCAAAATATCAAGCAGTAAAACACAAAATACTGCCGATCATATCTCTGTACCTTTTCTTGTTGATGGAAACTCTAGTCTCATCCTTTATAATCTTTGTCAATGGGCTAGCAGATGTGGTTTCCACTTTCAGTCCTTCCATATCAAATCTCTTTAGTAGCTCTTTGACATACTTTTCTTGAGAGATAAAGATGTCATCACTTGGTTGTTTGACTTGGAATCCTATGAAGTATTTTAGCTCACCCATCATGGACATCTCGAACTCGTTCCATATCAAGTTCTCAAACTTATGGCAAAGATACTTATTAGTACACCGAAAATAAAACCATCAACATAAAT
Organism: Dracaena cambodiana; assembly: GCA_036321105.1. NCBI lineage: Eukaryota > Viridiplantae > Streptophyta > Magnoliopsida > Asparagales > Asparagaceae > Dracaena > Dracaena cambodiana. Next base: position 31,353,433 of record JAYEPQ010000007.1, read on the forward strand.
TTCAACAAGGATATCTTTATCATTATTTAGTATAAATAAGTTATTGTCAACAACTTCTTTAATAAATCCATGTTCTTAAAGGTATGCATTAAGTCTATCATACCAAGTACGAACTGTGCTTAAGACCATACAATGCCTTATTAAATTCGAAAACATAATTAGGAAATTTATGATCTATGAACTCTAGAGGTTGTACCATGTGGACTTCTTCTTTAAAGTAGCCATTGAGAAATGCACTTTTGACATTCATTTGAAATAAATTAAAGCCTTAGTGACATGAATATGAAAGTTTGATTCGAAGGGCTTCACGTCTACCAAGTCTCATTGAAATCTGTACCCTCAATATTTGGTTATATCTTTAGCCACAATCCTAACTTTATTTCTAATTATATTTTCTTGTTCATTTAATTTGTTCTTAAAAACCCATTTAGTTCTTATCACTGAATGATTATTAGGTTTAGGGACTAGTCTCCATATATTATTCCTAGTGAATTGATTAAATTCATTGTACATGGCCATGACCCACTTTACTCATTAAGTTTGTCGTCAACAATCTTCGCATTTGCACAGAATTCTCTAAGTGATAAACAAGTGCAAATACTACATTTAAATTACGAGTCACAAGCTCCTTAGTCTGATCCATCGTAAACCTTAACTCGTTTTCATTGGAGTGGCTTCCTCTGTTTCTTCTAAAGATTTTGTGTCCTCCTTTTGTTCTTTCTTTTCTAAAATAACATTTTCCTCATGAGAGTTTATTAAGAGCTCTTTATCACACCTGCCATAAGAGAGAGCAAAAAATTTAGTCTCATCAAATTTAACATGGATAAATATTTCAAGTAGATTTAGTCTTTTATTGTAGATACAGTATGCCCTGCTACAGCAGAGTATCACATAAAAATACATTCATCTGGTTTACTATAAAATTTTTCCGATGTGTCTTTCTTGTTTTGAAGATAATGCTTGCAACCAAAAGTATGAAAAAAATGAAATATTAGAGGATCTGTGATAGTAAAGCTAAAAAGAGGCTTTATTAGCTTCGATCTTAGATATCCTCTATATTAACTGCTTCGGCCCAAACGTGTTTTTGCATTTTATACTCCTTAAGTATTAGTCTAGCCATCTCTTATATTGAGCAGTTTTTCTCTCCACCATTCCATATTGTTGAGGTGTTCTAGGAGAAGGTAACCAATGTGAAATACATTTTCCAGCGCTAAACTGATCCAAACATGAATTTTCTAACTTTCCACCATGATCTGATCTATTTACTTTTATGTAAAGATTATTTTCATTTTCAACCTTTTTGGAAAATTTTTGAAAGCTTTTAAAACAATCACTTTTATTGGCAAGAAATATAACCTTGAAAATCTAGAGTAATCATCAGGCATCATCAAATAACACTTCATGCCACCTAGACTCCCTATTCTTGCTCTTGAAGAAGATCTAAAAAATTTACATCTGACACATGCTTCTCATATCTTGTCACTCTTATATGTAGTGAGAGACTAATCTGAATAATCTATAGTAAACGTACCGATTGTAGCGCTTTACAGGTCATTCCCACGAGTATCTAAGGTGTTTTGCATTCTCACTAATTTTTTTAATTCTATCAAGTTAATTATGAGAGTCTAGATTGAATTGATTAGTTTTAAACTCCTAAAGTTAATTTAGGATTTCGAATTTATTAGAATAATAGCCTAACAATGAATTATCTCTTTCTTCCTAACTTTTTAATCATACACAATCAAGTAATACGTTAAAAAGGTACTATTTTTAATTCAATTTTAATTAAGAGCCCCTAAGTATGACCTATCAAGTGTCGCGCAAGTATAGATAACCAAAGATAGCATTTTTCTTAAAAACAAATTATATCTAGTAAATAATCTTATAAACAAAAGTAAGAAATAAACTTTAAACCCTAATCTAAGTATAGGTTATCAAAAGACCAAATTTAAGTATAATATATCAAAGATATTAGAACTACAAGTTTATGCTTATCAATTTATTCTTAAGAAAAGCTTTTTAATAATTCTATAAATAAACAAAGATTATGATTCCAAATCTCATCTAAATATAAACTATCAAAATATGAAATAAGCATAATCTATCAAAGATTTTTTATTACGAAGTCTTATCTTTATTTTATTCATAGAAAAATCACAACTTTAGTTGTTTTTAGTAAGAAGATGAGATAAATCTATGTTATATCTATTAAACTAATTTCATCTACATCCTAAGGCTATTGCAAATTAGTTACTCATACTACGAATTATCAAAATCACATTTTTTATTATTAGAAAGCATTAAAAATCCTATTTTTTATGAAAGTTATTAAAGATATACACCAGAAAGTAATCAAAACTGTCTAAAAAATAATTAAAAGATTTTTACTCAATAGAAAATAATGAACAACAATGGGATCACCTTTTGAGTTTGGTATTACGACAATCAGCCCTTTGGTAAAATCCTAATATTTTTTTTCAATCAAAAGTGAATTTAAAAATCCATATGAATTTATAAGAATCTATGGATTATTTATAACCCAAACACAATCCTACTCTTACTCATACTCTACTACAAAAGATATAATTGTAATCCAATGCAAACTAATTTCAAAAAATGTAATTCCAATCCAAACCATAGTTATTAGAAACCAATGGTTGAGATTAGATGGCTCAAAATATTATCTTTCAAGGTCAAAAGCCGAAATTAGTTTCAACACTCCCGTAGTCCACTGGACCATATCGTCCATTATGTAGTGCTTCAGTAAAGTAGTCATGACTTTTGTATATGAACACAGATTGAGCTATCCTTGATGGCGTTTGGAAGATAACTTCGAACTCTAAACATTTCTCCTATATAAATTTTTTTAGTTCAGACTTTATCTTTGCCAAAAATGCACTTTAAGTTGTTGCTGTTGTGCTTGAATATCTATTTTCACCATAATTGACTTCCTCTACTCATATATATCACAAATTTGCTCCTTTTTCTTCTTTTCTTTACAAATCATTATTCTCTATAAAAACACACTAAAAACATACCTGAGTAGCAATTATTTTTATATAAAAATAGATAAAATATGTGAGGAAATATGAAAAATATGAAACTCATCACTCCCCCACACCTATCTTTTGCTAGTACTCGAGTAAAACCTAAACTTAAAAAGAAAAAAAAAATTCTAACTCACTTTCACAGGAATTGTAGTTGCACTTAGCACGTGCAACAAGCCATTAAATCCCTAAATTACCCTAGTGGACGGAGTGTTATCTCGTGAGGGTTTACAATGAATATACACACAAAATTCATGAAGAAGGGAGATGAAGGAATAAAGAAAATAAAAATAAGCATAACCAAACATCAAAAATAAAATTTTATACAAAAAAAAGAAAAATCTTTTTGATATTTTCTACAATTAGCCTCACTAATATACAAACTTAAGAGCGTAGTTGGATTATAAATTTTCAAATCTAGTATCATATCAAATATACTTATTATTATAATAAAAAATTCAAATTCTATCTTTCAATACCAACTACTTAGTAATTCAAAATTCAAATTCGTGTGAATATTCATGCTTACTTTAGCACAAATACCCAACTACTTAGTAATTCTTAAAAAATGTATTAATTTATAAATGATCATTGCCTTAAGTACTAGGCTTACCTCTCTATTCTTTTTTTAATATATTTTTTCTTATTTAGAGAGAAAAGACTACTCAATTGTTATTATTTTTATTCTTAACCTAGTAAACAATTTTGACGTGAAAATAGATGTATATTTCCTTAAAATTACTATTAATGGTATTTATTTTTCAGATTTTAATTTTTTTATAAAATTCTACGTGTATTATCTAATCTACTTTCCTATCAAATATCCAATCTAAACTTATCCTTTAATTTTCAATTAGCTTAATTTATTGCAGAAAATATTTTTCAATTTTTCAATTTTTTTTTAAAATACCCTAAAGACTCCCCAAAGTGTAAAATTAAGAAAATTGAAAATCCTAAAAACTTTTTAAAAAATAATAAGAAAATAAAATCTTAAAAGAAAAATATAAAAACTCCTAACCCTCCCCCACACCTAAACTCTTGTATGTCCTCATACACGAACTAATGGTGGCAAAAAAAAATGTAAAAACTATTGTACAAATAATATACAAGTATTAGAAAATTCAGAGCGGTTTTGACCTCTTGATCACTTTCCACTCTCATAGTTTGTCCTTTTATATTTTGATATAGATGAACTTAGCCTTTTTGTCAATTTTGCATTTAATCTCTCCATTTTATTTTTTGTTTTTCTTAATTTATACCTATCCTTCTTTCTTTTGTTCACTAGCAAATTTTCGAAGTTGGAACTCATACTTTTGTCATCACCTATATTCCACCCATGAGTATCTTTCATATCGGTAAGTATTTTGGTTTCATTAACATGCAATAAAATATGCTCACTTGATGTGATGAAATCATGAGCTCGATTTTGAATGGCTCTTTTAAATCAACACGTACCTTGATCACTTTTTTTTTTGCATTTACTTCCACTCTTCTACTGTTTTAGGCTCATCATGCAAATTTTCTTCAAACCTGTCATCCAAATTCTTAAAAGAAAATGTCATGCTAGTGGACTTATCATTAGTCAAGTCATTGTGAAGCAATAAAAATTCTTCTTGATAAATTTCTTCTCAATTTTCATCAAAAGAATTAAAAGATAATATGTCACTAGCAAGCTCATCATGAGGCAAATTATTAAGCAACATTTTTTCTTTATCACCAGTTTCTTCATATTGTTTTCACAATGGTCTAAAAGAAAGTTAATCACAATGTCGAAGTATGGACTATCGTGCACAAGATTATTAAACTCATTTTGAATAATATCAACTTCGAAAGATGAATGAAGTGATTGCTCATTGGAGTTAGATATGTTCAAACATATACATAGTTGACTTTCAAAAAGTTTAGTATGTGAAATCATTTTGAGAAAGTCTTCTATATAAGATACAGTTTGAATGGATTATTTTACCAAAGCTTCCATTCTTTCCTCTATTCTACATGTTCATTCCTCAGTCTCATGCTTGTAAGCTTTCCTGTTTTCCTCAAATGATTACATCTCGAAATCATAAGTGAAATTTGAATGTGGATATGATGGATCTATGTACATATTTGAAGACACATGTGAAGTGATTGTAGGTAAATTCTCATGATGTGCATATCTTTCTTCTAGTCTTTTTAATCTTTCATCTAACATGTTCAATTGACTATATTATTCATGATTTAATTTAGGATATGAAGATGATTGATCTATGAAGAAAGAATCAGATGGAGGACTTTCTTGATACGACTCTTGATTGTAAGTAAAATTAGAATAAATCATCCATTACAATTGTAATTTTATGTTTAGGAAGCGCTCGTAGGTTCATGATATGTAGAATAAATTTGATCATGACCTAATCCTAATGAACTTCCTATCCATGAACACAGATGATAATTATGATATGGATCACGACAATGATGGCATACAGATATGGAAAAAAAATTTGAAACATATTTTTTAAAGAGTTTTTTGGTAAGGTGGAGAGGAAAAGAGATGGAAAAGAAAAAATCGAGAGGTTTTTAATTATGTTTTAATATTTTTTATAGAACCAGAGACTAAAAACACAAAACAATAAAAAAATGGGGCAGAGTTTTTACTTTTTAGCCTCCAAATAGCGGCTATGCAACTGTTTCGTAGCAAAATCAGAAAGTTTGGCTCTCTATTTTTTTAGTGCATCGTAAATATTTCTCTGGTCCTTTTTAACTTCATGTATCTGTAGTTTCAAGTCTCTGCACACTCAACACACACTGTTAACCCTTAAAACTTTAGAAAAAGCAAGAAACCACCATTGATCCCTGTCAATGGCGCCAAAAACTTGATGTGAATAATCTAATACAAGCATATAGTGTTGATTTTAGCGCTTTACAGATTATTCCCATGAGAATCTAAGGTATTTTGCATTCTAGTTAATTCTTTAGTTCTATCAAGATAACTATGAGAGTTTTGATTAAATGGATTAGTCTTAAGCTCCGAAAGTTAGCCTAAGATTTTGAATCTATTAGAATAATACTGGAACAATGAATTATCTCTTTCTTTCTAACTTTTTAATTATGCACAATCAAGTAATATGTTAAAAAGGTGATCTTTTAAAGTCAATTTTAATTAAGAGTCTCTAAGTATGACCTATCAAGTGTCATGTAAGTATAGATTATCAAAGATAGCATCTTTCTTAAAAACAAGATATATCTAGTAGATAATTTTATAAACAAAAGTAAAGAAATACACTTCAAACCCTAATCTAAATATAGATTATCAAAATACCAAACTTAAATATAACCTATCAAAGATATTAGATCTATAAGTTTATTCTTTTCAATTTATTTTTAAGAAAATCTTGTTAATAATTCTATACATAAATAAAGATTATAAATTCCAAATCTTATCTAAGTATAGACTATCAAAATATAAAATAAGCATAATCTATCAAAGATTTATGATTTATGAAGTCTTATCTTTATTTTATTCATAGAAAAATTGCTACTTTATTTCATTTTAGAAAGAAAATGAGATAAATCCATATTAGATCTATTAAACTAATTTTATTTACATCCTAAGACTGATGCAAATTAGTTACTCATGCTACGAATTATCAAGATCATATTTTTGTTGTTAGAAAACATTAAAAGTCCTATTTCTTTTATGAAAACTATTAAAGATCTACAATAAAAATCAATTAAACTATCTAAAAAGTAATTGAAAGATTTTTACTCACTAGAAAGGAATGAACAGCAATGGATCACCTCAGAGCTCGGAATTGCAGTTGTCACCCCTTCAGCAAAACCATAATCTTTTTTTCAATCAAAAGTGCATCTAAAAAGCCATATGAATTTACAAGGATTTATGGGGTATTTATAACCCAAACACAATCCTACTCTTGCTCATAATCTACTACAAAAGATATAATCCTAATCCAATACAAACTAATCTCAAAATATATAATTCTATCCAATTCTTAGTTATTAGAAACCAATGGTTGAGATTATATGACTCAAAATACTATCTTTCAAGGCCAAAACCCGAAATTAGTTTCAGCACACCCGTAGCCCACTGGACCTGATCTTCCATTCTGCAGTGTTTCAGTAAAATGGCCATATATTTTGCATACGAACTCGGATTGAGCTATTCTTGATGGTGTTTCGAAGATAACTCTGAGCTCTACAAATTTCTCCCAATAAACTTTTCTAGTTTATACTTTATCTTTGTTGAAAATGCTCTTGAATTTGCTGCTGCTGCACATGGATATTTATCTTCACCGTAATTGACTTCCTTTCCTCATATATATCACAAATTTGATCATTTTCTTATTTTTTTTACAAATCATTTATTTACTATAAAAAATACATTAAAAATATATATTTGAATAGCAATTATTTATATATGAAAATAGGTAAAATATGGGAGAAAATATGTAAAATATGAAACTCATTAGAGACTAACTTCTTGGCCGTTCCTTCTTGGATAGCTTTTGAAATAACCTCATGCACGCTTATCCAAGTTTTATGTTCCATAGGTTAGCTTCCTCTCCCTCTGCAACTAGATATTTTACACCATTAGAACTCAAATCATTAAAATTCAGAATATAAATATTAGCATATTTATTTCTTGTAAAGATTATTGAGCCTGTATTGACCCAATAATTAAACAAATAGTAAGCTCAAAAAGAATAGACATCCTTTTGTCCTATAACTAGCTAATGGAGATAAGATTACGATCTAAACCATCAATATGTAATACATCAAAAAAATTTGATAATGTTAATACCTATCTCGCTAACTCCACAACCTTACCGTTACCATTATTACCAAATGCAATACCCTCCTTATCCTGGTTAATGAAAACTTTTTAAGTACCTATTATATGTTGCAAGAAGCCAGAATCTAGACACCATGTACTGTTGCTCTTTAGCCCATCAACACACCTATATGAAAAAAGCAAGGTGTGACCTAAGTACCCATACAAGTCCATTCTCATCATTGGATTCACTTTCCCGTAAATTGCTTGAGGAGCCCATCTTTGTCATCAATACGATCATCTTTCATCCTCGCTGGAACTAGATTATGTCTCTTCTTCTCTACTCGATAATGTCCCAAGTAGTGGCTTTAAAGCTCTTCTTCTTGCCTTTAGTTCTTCTTGTACAGGAGACAATCATTGTAGAAATATCCAAGCTTTCATGCACATGTGATGGATAGGACTTGTGTCAGAGTCAGAATTTTCAACTTTACTTTTCCTGCTTAGCATTTTGTTAAATTGTTTTTGTTTGTTTCAAAAGAATTTCTAGCCCTTCTTCAATTTGAATAAGGTCTTGAAGCCTTTGACTATTAGATTCTTCTAAATAATCTATCTCATCTTCAAAGCTTAAGCTCGAATCAACTGTTGCCTTATCCTTCTTTGCTTTCAGAGCAATTGGATCTTTCTTGGTACCTTGAACTTGACACTTCTTGTGTTCCTCTAGCCTTGTCTTATGTATTGTAAGATTAATTACATGATTCTCAAGTAACATTTTAGATAAATTGTGAACACTTTGATAGCAATTACCTTATAAACCAAGTCAGACGTGAATGAGCGAGGGACTTTATGGATCAGTTCCTCCTTATCAAACTCCTTTCCTTAACCTTACGTCTTTTTCACTATGTCCATTAACCTTGTAAGCATATCCAGGATCCATTCTATGTCTTTTATTTGAAGTTCTTGTAGTCATTCATGAACATCATCAATTTTGCTTCCATGACTTGAGAGGGTCCCTCGAGAGTAACTTCCATTTTTTTCTAGATTTCCTGGACAGTAATACAAGTGGATACATGGTTAAATTACATGATAGTAAGTGAATAGAATAAAGCATTCATAGCTTTAGTATTAATAGAGAAAATCTTTTGGTAGTTGCATCCAGCGCCGGCTCTGGGCAGGTGCGGGCTGTGCGCCTGCCCAGGGCCCCATATTCTAAAGGGGCCCAATCTGTACAGTATACTGTATACAGTAACCGTTACTGTACATGTGTACAGTAATGGCTAGTTACTGTACACATGTACAGTAACAGCTAGTTTTTTTTTTTAATTTATTTATCCAATAAGACGTCGCATTATTAGGAAAAGACAATTTGATGAAAATGATAATGAAGAGGAAATGCAATCAGAAGAGGAGTCATTTAGAGTCAATTATTTTTTGGTCATTGTTGATATGGCGATTTCTTCATTGAATAATAGATTTGAGCAATTAAAAATATTTGAAAATATTTTTGGATTCTTATTGGATTCAAAAAAGTTGAAGTCATTGAATGATAATGAATTAAGAGAGTGTTGTATTAATTTTGCCAATACTTTTTCTCATAACAATGTGTCGGATGTGGATTTAGATGATTTTTTTTTCTGAACTAAAAGTGTTGAAAATGACTCTGCCAAATATGTCAATGTCATCAGTTGAAATTCTTGAGTATGTTAAAATTGCAGATCGTTATCCTAATGTTTCCATTGCTTATCAAATCTTATTGACAGTACCTGTGACTGTTGCATCAGCAGAGAGAAGTTTTTCAAAGTTGAAATTGCTGAAAACCTATTTGAGGTCATCAATGTCACAAAAAAGGTTGAATGGTTTAGCGATTTTATGTATTGAGAAGGAAATGTTGGACAATATTGATCTTGATACTATTATTGAGGATTTTGCATCTAGGAATGCCCGAAGGAATTGCTTTTTATGAATTATGATTAGTTTTTGTAATGACAAAACTATTACTAAATTTTAATTTTGGTAATGAAAATATTTATTTAAAATTTTAATAAGACTTGTTAGGGCCCCTTTCTCATTTCGCCCCGGGCCTCTAAAACGTTAGGACCGGGCCTGGTTGCATCCCATTTGTCTCTAGGATTGGTTAGTACCTGATCATCAATATAATAGTGGATTCATGCTAATCAAGCTCTATGCAGCTCCAAACATCATAGTGTATGGACAACAAAAAGACTTTATCCTAACCTTCCAATAAGTGTAGTTCATGCCATCAAATAGAGAAAGTTGGTTAATTGTTTGGCATTCAGGGAAAATTGGAGAATGTGTGAATTCTAAACTCACCATCTAATCAAACCTAGATACCAAGCCCTAACACCACTGTTAGAATCACATTAGATACAGATGCAAGCGCTACAGAGGGGTAAATCAAGTTGCTTCAAGATTTTAACTAAATTAATAACTTAACACAATTAAATAACAAAATAAAACAAGCAAACACAGATATTAAGCATAGTCAAAACACAAGTTTTTTTATAGTAGTTCGGGATAACACTACGTCTACTCTTACTCTTGACAAAGGGGCTTCCACTATCAACAACAACAACTAAGCCTTTTATACCAAGTACTTGGGGTAGGCTACATTGACAAGAGAAATAATATATTTAATGACATCACCATTGTACTAAAAGTAACGCGGATCAAGTTTGCATTTAGCCTAAGGAATAAGGCATCAAAATTTGGCTTTAATTGAGAGAAACGTGGATCACCAGGGCAATTTCTGTTTCAAGTGAAACAAAGCCTAATTTGGACAGTTTTCTTCTTCCAATTAAAACACAGGCCTTATTAGATGGATTGCATTTCAATTCCATGTTATTAGGAGATAAAGGAGCTCTCTAAATTTAAATAAACATGGACTACTGAAGCTTCATTGAAGGTTGAAAAAGCTAAAATGCAGATCCTTATTTAAAAAAGTCCACATTCTGAGCTAAGTATGGCTTAAATGTGAATCATCAACCAAAGAGAGATCTACATTCCGAATTAAGTATGGCATAAATGCGGACCATTGACCAGAAAGAGATCTGTATTTCAAGCCACCTCATTGGGTCACACTTTGACTTCAATGCATTAAAGGATAAAAATCATCTTTATGTTTATCCAAATACGGATCAAATCAAGCCAGATAGGTTGATAAGAAACAAAATGCATATTAGAGCCGAAAACCACATTGCCGTTACAAATCCAAAGGATTTAATACTTCAGTTACAAATCCAATGGATTAAAAACAAAAAATTAATCCTCTTTTAAGAGGTTTTTAATTGATCAGTTACACCAAATCAAAAGACTCAAAATCCCTATAAATTGTCAAACTTAGAGTTGAAAAAGTGATAAGATTATCTTCATTTGAGCACTTGTGCTAGAGGAGTTCTTCCTATTCTGAGCTACCAAAAGCTAAGCTGTTAACTTGAAGCTCTTAGTAAGATGATCAATGGAGAACAATAATGACCTCTATCTCCACTAAGGAACCCCAGATAAAAAAGAGGGAATTGTTATTCCTTATCTTTTGTAAATGGGCAACTAACTTTACCGTAATTTCTTTTCAAAAATCAATATAAATCAATTTTCAGGGCCCAAAGAAGGTTAGCAAATCGGCTAGGGAGGTTTCACATCTCCAACGAGAAGGTTATGGCTCAATCTGACAAGATCCTAGTTGGCACTATGATTGAGTCACTCGTCATCGAGTTTGACCAAGAAAAGTATGAGGAATTCCACTCTTCTGGCTCATTAAGTCTATATTCTTTGTGGAAATACTACAAGATCTCAGCAAATTTTGCTTCAAACAAAGCTCCTAAGATTATAGTCCAAGACAATTTACCTAAGGACTATAAAAACCTGACTGGTCTTAAAAAAAAAGTGAAAATTCTTTCAACAAAGCACAAGGCTCAGGGTCTGTATCACAATAGACCTTTAACAATCCTGAGGAGATGATTCAAGATCCTTGCAACAATGAAGCAAAACAGTCATTTTCTAGCATGCAAGAAGATGGTCCTAAAGGAAGAAGATTCTTTTGACTCGCACCATGGAGAGGAATTTGAGAAGAAGCAAGGCCCACACTCTTCGCAAGATCATGAAGGAAAGACCAGTAGTCGAAGAACTACATGAGACTCCAATACATGTGTTGAGACCATAGAGTGAAGTAGTAGTCCCGAACAAGAAGTTTTCACCAAGATATGTATTGGTTCATTCATATTGCTTATAAGAAATGTGGTTCACCCAAGAGAAGATATGTCTATGATCCAAAACGCAGGTTATACATCTGCATTTCTGTAGCCTAACAAGGATCTCACATCCGCATTTCACATGATAAACGTGGATCTCATATCCGTGTTCCACAAGACAGATGTGGACTTGACATCCACATCTCAAGGGTCAAACCCGAATCTACATTTTTGCAACTTCTCTAGAAGCTAAAATGTTAGACTCTAAGGCTCAGGGAATCTAGTCTCCACACCATTCTAGCTTCATCAGAAACTCACTCTCTAGCCACAAAGGCTCAAGTCAGGTTTGCTCCTGCAATTCAAAAGGGGTTCACTTCCTAGACCCCAAAAATAGTATTTGGACCAGGGGGGTCTCCCTGTCAAAGCTTCAGCATGCTCCAATATAGGAGGCCCTAGAGATTTTCTCAACCAAAGGTGAGAAAAATCTCAAATTTCTCACTACCATTGCAAGCAGCTGATTACTGTAGTGCTTTCTCATTATCACTGCATAACTCACACCAGATCGTTTGTCTTCAACAGGCTCAAGTTGTCTCTAGTTCAAGCACCAAAATAGAGATGACACAATAAAAAGCAATAGTTTTCAGAGCTAGATTGCCCTGAAATCTTAGCCAACATGGTGGGGAAGAAAGAAGAAAAGCAAAAGAATTCTTCATCCAGATTCTTCGAATTCTAAACACTCTCTAGTCTAAAAGGAGTGTTTGAAGAACCTCAAGGTTCTTTTTCGAAATACTAGAATCTGAAAGAGGGTTGCAATACCCTTGATAATAGAAAGTTAGCGGGAATATAATCTGATGAATAAGACACAAATTCAACATCTGCCGAGTCTCAGACTTTTGACGTGTTTCTGAAAAACACTACCTCAACATACATGGCAGGAGCTTCAGAGGATTTCCATAAGGAAAATGGATGAATATGAAATGGCAATCCAAAGACAACAAGAGTCTATCAATATGTAACACTCCTAATCCTTAAGCATGTCTATAAATTTATTACATATCATCCATATCAGTTCGAGAGTTCGAATATTTATATGGATAGATACTAAGTAAATTGAACGATATCTTTCAATATAATCTTCAATTTTAAATTTTACAAAGCGGGGATCTCTTATCTTATTATTTTTTATTTTTTATATTTTTCTTGAATTATTCTGGATCGGTCAATTTTCGAACAAATACCAATTAAAATAATCAAATTAAATCAAGAATTCAAATTTTACCCATACACCAACTCCAAATCTATCTCCATAAGCCTTGCAGCCTTTGTTGACCAAATTTTAGTTGAAATTGACCCAATGGCAATTTTATAAATAAAATAAACTTTAAGGGTTTTTAACATGGCTGTATACTTATCTTCCAGGAGTAGCTTGACCAATCAAATTAATTCAGAGAAATCTAGAAAAAATAATTCTTCTTCTCTTTCTCCTCTTCATTTTTTCTTCAGAATGAACCCTAAAACTCTTTCATTTTTCTAAATTAATCGCTAAATATTCAGCCTAATAGTTGGCTGAAAATCCATAAATTTCTACATTAGCCTTATTCTTGAGTTTAGCCTCTCCAACTCAATTCCAAACTTCTTCACCAATACTGAAAAACCTTCTCTACCAGCTGCCCTTGCTCTTTGGGTGATGTTTGAGGAATTTCTTCACTTTTGAAGAGTAATTGCATCAATATTGATTCTTTTCCGATTTTGATTTAACAAGAGACAAGAATACACTCTCAAATTCTTTGAACTTGTGACTTCTTTATTAAATCTCCTCAAATATGAAATCTCAAGTAGTATTAACAAAATTTCAAGAAATTCCATGTTCAAGATTGTATTTATCTTGATTTCATGGTATGTATCATACAATGCATATTACACATGCACAACTCGTGTCGCTGACCATGTATGCAGCAGTCTATTTTAGAACTGTCATAAATTTTGCATGTTAACTTCGATTGACTTTATTGTAATGCCATTAGAAAGGTAGTTCACTAACGTACAATTCATTCAACTACAGTAGACCTTAATTAGCCATTTACTTAACCAAAAATGATAATGAAGTTCATCCAATATTGTTGTATCAGGTTTGCCATTCAGCAATACTATGTTCATGGTAAAATGGCCATAATTTCTACTCTAAAACTCCAATTGAGCTCATTCAAGTTTTATTAGAAAGAAAATTGAATTACTTAGAATTAATTAAAATCTTAGACTCTAAATTTAATGTTATCTTGGTCAAAGAAAATATGAAAAACATAATTGTACCAGATCCATAGTAGCGGCAGCATATCTATAGTAAAATGGCCATAGTTTTTACTCTAGAACTCAATTAAGCCTATTCAAGTTTCATTAGAAAGCTAATTGAGTTATCTTGGACTAATAAAAATATTAGACTCTAAATTTAATGTTATCTTAGCTAAATCAAATATGGAATCTCAACTATACCTGATCCATAGTAGCAACACCATGCCAATAGTAAAATGACCATAACTTTTGTTCTAGAATCCAATTAAACTCATTTAAGAAAGATAATTGAGTTCTCTGTAACTGTACAAAATCTAATCATCTAATTCTATTTTGTGCTAATCAAACAAGACATGAAATTTGACTGTCTACTAAGTTGCAGCAATATAGGAATGAATGTTATATCCGTGCATGTATCTCTTGATTTATGATATATACTCATATACACATGTTCAATTACTTTTGCTATTATCTGTCCACGGTGAATTCAGATCTTCCATTGCTCATGTGTTTGCATACATTCCAAGTTTGTGCATATACCACTCGATACAAGATATAAATGCACGCATGTTTAATTATGTATATTATTACATGTACATGTTATTCTTTCTTGAAAATGATATCTTATTCACGTGAACATGTCTTGTAACTCTTATACCTGCTAGTATTACTCTTGTACTTTCTAGTATTAACATGCATGTCATTTAATTTTCACCTGGCTTACATGCACTATGTTTAATTATACATGTTATTATTTGTACATATCATTCTTTCTTGGAAGTGATATCTTACACATATGAACATGTCCTGTAACTCTTGTATTTGCTGTCATATTCATTTGACTATTGATACATATATCCTTATTGCATATGTCGCATTGATACTTAGCATATATACACTGTGGGTGTGGAAAAAATGAATAGTATAACAAAGTACGTATTGTTGAAGTTTTTGTCTTATTTGGATGCATCTGCTGATCTATGTACTAGCACTATCGATTTCTTACTTATCTTATTTCTTACTTGTGTCCTTAGCAGGACATCATACGGTTCGAATGAGGAGTGGCACTTGAGGCTGTAATCCCGGGTATGCACGTGATACCGACTGCACTTAGCTGTGCGGAATTTGATCATATGTGATCGGTCTTGGTCTGCGGTATGGGATATATATAGTACACTTCTAGAATACATGAATACTCCCACCATTCAGTTCCAAACTAGCAGTATAGAATTTGTATCCATTTGTGTGCTCGTATTATGCTATATACACCAATTGCTTCATGATTTAAGTTTTCTTATACATCCCTTGTACCACATGATTCTTTTTATATTTTGCATATCTTGTTATTTAATCATAACATACTTCATGTATCATGTACTGCATGATTCATATTATACTATACATACCATGTACGACATGATTCCTGTTATATTTGGCATACCTTGTTGCTTGATCATGTTATATTATATATACCATATACGTCATGATTCATATTATATTTAGCATATTTACATATTCATTCGCATACATCTTTTTTATTGTTCCTTTTAGCATACCACACTGATATGGTTCTCATAGAATTACACGAGTTTAGCTTGTATTCTTGTTTGGGCTCTGACCCCTGGGATTATCACACTCAGTTTCACCAGTTGAGACTGTGTAATAGAGGAGGAGGACCCACTCCTTGAGGATCCACATTCCTAGAAATAGGCCAAGTGCCAGTATCCAGTTTCTTATAGGATTTTCATCATTTTGTGTATATTTCATTTTAATTTGTATGAACACATGTATCCTATTTCCTAATTATGTCCGTAGTATCTGGACACTCTTATATATATTCAATAGTTGAGTTGCTCTGTTATGATACTATACTTGACTCTATATGAGTAATCTTTTGATGTACCTATTGCTTATCATTTCTATGTAAATATATTTTTGGATATTGCTAAATTTAATACTATGATATTGCGGCAGATACAATCAGACCTGTGGCTTATATCCTATATTCACGCTTCCATATCTGTTGCCTGCATTTGTTTGAAAAAGAAAATAAAATGGCCTTATGCACTTAGGTATTGAGAGTGCTAGCCGGTGACACCCTACACCTTTATTGGAATACACACTTAGGCCCACCTGTGTGGTTTGTGGGGTCACACGATAAGATCAAAGAAATGTTGCAACTTATGGCTAGAGGAAAGACAAACAAGAATGCAGAATCTATTTATCAGCAAAGGAAGATCCTCTTCTTTGCATACCCCAAAGAAGAATTCTAAGGGGAAAAGAAAAGAAAATGAACTAACATTTCCTGGGAGCATAGGTGGAGAAACTCATAATAATCGGGACAATCACTCTGAGTCCATAACAGATCAAGCATAGGAGTTAGAGTTAGAAGGCAACCCACACGTCCTCGTGATGGAAACCATCAGAACTAGCTTAACACTTAGTTCTTAGGAATGTTCTACAAGAGCTAGGGATGGTTAGGCTATATCCAATAGAATGGAAAAATAAGCCCTTCTTAATGCTCTAGTTATTAGGAATGTTCTTCAAGAGCTCGGGATGGTTAGGCTATATCCAATAGAATGGAACAAAATATACCCTTTTTATACAATTATAAACTGTTGAAGCTCAACTCCTATCATGGTAAAAGATCGCCTAACTAGCACATTTACTATTTCAAATCACAAATGGGGCATTTGATCGGAATGATCCAATTATAACATGATTTTTTGTTAGCACCCTCATGAGTCTAGCACTTGAGTGGTTCTACAGACTGGAGCCTGGAACCATTAACTCATGGAATGACATGGAAAAGGCCGTTGTGACAAGGTTCTATAAGGATGACATGGAGATCTCAATTCTAGCACTCCTTGCAACTAAACGGAAGAAAGGTGAGTTAGACATGACTTCATTAAAAGATTTCGCAATATCTCTTTGCAGTGTTCGCTTGGTATCCCATAGAAGTCTTTAGTAGAAACCCGCAGACACAATATTTTTGTGAAAATTCTTACCAAAATGGAAGTAGTTAAGTTCAATACTTGGAAAGAATTAGCAATGCAAGCGGAAGAAGTAGATGAGATTGCACAGCGGCTTGAGGCCAAAGGAGGAAGACTAGACGACATAACTTAAGAACACATCAATCATTCGGGACCAAAGGAAAGGAGAAAATGGCTGCAGATGCTCCAACTCTAGCCAAGCCTCCTCCATCAAAAATCCCTTAGAAGCAATATTATTGTAATGCCATGCATCCCAAAATATCGGTAGCGTTTGGCGATTTATCATAGACGAATACTGTAAGGCTTAAAAGTATAAACATTGAATACAAATTAATGGCACAACACCACAAATACACATATTTCAAAAAAAAATATGTATCAATATAGAGATTTATTAAATTCATATGTAGAGTAATCTCAGATATAGGAGACAACTCAAAATCTTATTACAATTTAGAATAAAATCTGACCATAAGTTATGGATAAAAGTAATGGTATCTTCTTTACTAAGGTACTTCAAAAGTAAATGAGAAAAAGACTCATCATATTCTAAAATAGAAAACATATACAGTTTCTTCACTTTCCTCGTCATTCACTTCAAAATGAAAGTTCTCTCTCCTTGATTACCTACAACTCAAAATTGTCTAGGTGTATCAAATCAAAATCATTATAATGACCTAGTAAATACTACAAAGGTTGAAATAATAATACACAGGCACGCTATGTATATATATAGATAAAGTATGCAACCAAATAAAATAGTAAAATCTTGATAGTATCACAAAAATCTAAATCATGGAAAAAGTGTAAAACATGGTTTAAATTGTACTTATCTTAGAGAGAAAAATAAATAAACCAGTACTAGTAAAAACATGTCATGTATAGTTTTGGAATTTAACATGCTGGTAAAGTTACATAAAATAGTAAAATTATGAAAGTATCACAAAATATAAAATCTTGAAGAAAGTGTAAAAATATGAATGAAATTGTACTTGTTTTGAAGAGAATAATAATTCAGTTTGTAGTAGTAGAAGAATGTCTTGAATAATACTGGAATGTAACATGATGGTATAGAGTCATATACATACATAAGTTAAATTATATTATATTATTGTCTTTATGCATTAAATGGAACTAACAGAAGAAAAATGTGCAACAAACTTTACAAGTTTCCCGTGCTTACCATGGATTAAGGCCATAATTCTTGGTACTATCCCCGTTATATATACCACGAGCTACTTAAAAGAAAAACAGATGAGCATAAAGCTCCAGATGCATGGCCCTTAACTAATGATGACCCAGTAACAATCCAAAACCTCCTAGGTTAGGTCTCTATCGGTTGCAACCACATGTGGTACAACTCATAAAGCATGCATACAGTTTATTTTGTTAGTCCCCCCCTTAACCCAACAAATTTTATTTTATCTTATATGTGTGACATTTTTTTTATTACAATGTAAGATTTTAACTCAAATTATACATGATTACAATGGTTACTGTAACATGACACAAAAAGAAAATAACTATCCAAGATTTATTGCAGGCACTTATATTCACTTGCAAAGACTCAAAGATGGCATGAACAAATAATTATAGGTCATCAATACTAGAGAAAAAGAGAAATCACATGTTTTGAATTTTCCATATCATTTAAAGAAGAATATCAATGAAGAATCCAAAGTAGAAAAATAGTGCCTCTGTCCAAAAAAAGTGAGAGAGAAAAAAAGAAGCTTAATTCAACATGAAAAGCATAAATTAGCAATTGAGATAAATGCACCAGAAATCAAAAAAAAAATAAGCAGCTATTTAACAATGCATGTATGTTGAAATCTACTATATTTACTAGTTAAAAATTTATTAAATATGAGCTTAATTTTATAAAAGTTTTCAACAACAACAACAACTAAGCCTTTTATCCCAAGTACTTGGGGTAGGCTACATGAAGCAAAAGAGAATCATGCTGGATCGATCACGTTGATAATCCTTCTCCAGTCATTCTGATCAAGTAATATCTCCTCATTTAACCTCTAGAATCCATATTTTTTCATATCACATCTATCTATATTCTCTTTGGTCTTCTTTTCACTCTTTTATCTTGTACTATATTGACAAGGTTTCCTCGTTGAACTAGTGCATTTATATGTCTTCGTTGCACATGACCAAACTATCATAGACAATTTTCTCGTATGTTCTTATTGATGGGGCTACACCTATCTTAGCCTAAATATCTTCATTTCTAATTTATATCTCCTAGTATTATTGCATATCCAGCGAAGCATTTGCATCTCTGTTACACATTCTTCTATGAATGGCATTTCTTTATAGCCTAGCATTCCATGCCATATAATAAAACCAACCAAACAACAATTCTATAAAAAAATTTCCTCTTGTTTAACGATATATTACGGTCGCATAAAACTCTAATTGCACACCTCCATTTCAACCAGCTAGTTTGTATCCTATGGTTGACATCATTATTAATCTCTCCATCATTCTAAATAATAGAACCCAAATACCTAAACTGACTGCTCATTTGTATCTCTTGTCCATCCAGTATTACAATACTATAGTCTAGGGTCCATCATTTACTAAATTTACACTTTGTATACTCTGTTTTAGACTTACTCAATGTAAAACTTCTAGATTCTAATGTGTGTCTCCATAACTCTAATTTAGCATTCACCCATACTTTTGTCTCATCAACTAAGACAATATTATCATCAAATAATATATACGAAGGTATTTCATCCTGAGTAGCTATAGAGAGCTCATCCATCACTATAGCAAATAAGAACATGTTTAATGCAGATCTTTGATGCAATTCAATTGAAATTACTTGTTAGACTACCACATATTTTGATATTGGTCACTACTCCATCATACATATCTTTAATTTTGTCAATATACTTGATGGGGACTCTTTTCTTTATCAATGTCTACCAAAACACCGCTCATGGTACTTTATCATAGGCTTTCTCTAGGTTAATAAATACCATATACAAATATCTATTTTTTTCTCAGAATCGCTCAACAAGTTGACGAAGTAAATAAATTTGGCAAATATATTTGGTGAAGCAATTTTAGAAGGAAAATTATTTCATATTCGATGTCTTTGCCATATAATAAATTTGTGTTTAAGATGGATTAAGAGTTGTAAACGAATCTATAATTAAACTTAAAAATGCAATAGTATTCATAGAATATAGTGGGCCAAGAAAACAAACTTTTAAAAAAATATGTAAAAATATAAAAATCTCACCAAAAATTTTATCCCAAGATGTTAGAACAATGTATAATTCCACGTTCAAGATATTGGATGTGGTAATTAAATATAGAGATGTAGTAAATATATTTAATGAAATAGAAATAAATTCATGTGTATTAAATCAAAATGAATGGAATCAATTATGTTGCATTAGTAATTCTTTAAGAAAATTTGAAGATACAACTATGGCACTTTTTGGGACTTCTACCCAACCACACGTTGCACTATATTATTTAACCAAAATTAGTTTGATTTTTTTATGAAAATAGGATTACCCCATTCCTGAAGATATTGTTGGACAAATGGAATTTAAGTTTACCAAATATTTTCAAAATTTTCCATGTTTACTTTATTTTTACCACCATTATTGATCCACAAACAAAATTAGATGGAATGGAATGCTTAGTAGAATTATTTCATAGAAATATGGATTATAAAATTAATGTTCAAGAATTAATAAATGATGTTAAAACATATTTAGATATTATGTATTCCACACATGAAGATATGTATGGCAACAAATTCTCACATACATCCCGGCATTGAAGATAATAATACTTCAAACACAATATTATCAACTTTATTCAATTGCAAAAGAACCTAAGACAACACCCATTTCTTTTAATGAACTTCATTATTATCTAGATATGGCCACTACAGATAGTAATCCATGTGACTGTTATGAGCTTTTGATATTTTGTCTTGGTAGAAATCATAGGAGAAAACATATCTTGTGCTTTCCAATAAGGCTCATGATATACTAATCTCTTTGGTATACACAATAGCATCGGAGTCTACTTTTAGTACAGGTGGGAGAGTGCTAACAGAATGTAGGAGCTCAATGACAGTAAACACATTGAAGATGTATGTATGCCTAAAGGACTGGCTTGACATAGAAGAAAGAAACTAAGGACTTATAGATGAACCAGAACAAGAGAACGAACCAAAATAATATTGAAAATTGAAGACTTCTACACTATTAGTCTTTATTTTTACTTGTATTTTTTCATGTATATTTTTTATAACTCATAATTCTCGATAATGTAATATAAAGAACAAGTTGAAGGTGACAATTAGGGTCTTCTCCTCTCTATTCGGACTTTATATGATATCCAAAGAGATTTATAGAGTAAATTTGTAAATTTAATGAGATTCAATGATAATAATTCTATTTTCAAACTAACATTTTATTAGTCATCTATTTTTACCAATCAAAAACAAGTTTAACATAAAAAAAAACATAGAATTTTTGTCCGAGCAAGGGCATGGCCTGGGCATGGGCACAACTTGTGCTTGACGAGCCATGCCGTCGGGCCAGTCCCTGGATAACACCCAGGATGTTGTGCCATGCCCATTCGTATCGGGCACAACCAAGTTGCCAAGCCTAAGAGTACCTTTCCTATTTTATATGAGAGTCATGCACCATTATTTAAAAGCTTTATTAGCCCAGAAGAATAAAGTGGAGCATGAACAAGCCACCTACAATCTGAGTAGAATGATGGTTTGGGCCGAAAATTTGTATAATCCCTTGGAGAATGAAAATGAAACCTTATCTTGTGGGACAAACCACCCATATTACATCGAGAGTTTGTTTATTAAGAATATTGTTGACCAAACCAGGATCATTAAATTCAAAATTACCTTGGGCTATATTACTATTCCAATATGATATGCACTTCAATCCACAAACATCAATCAAAGGACAGACTATAATTGACTTTCTAACTGAGCATCCAATTCCAAAATCTTCAACACTATACAAAGGCACTCCAGATGAAACATTGGAAGACAATACTATTCTGAAAAAAGATGCTCTAGACAATATAACCGAACTGAATGTCACTTCAAATGAAGTTTGGCAATTGTTCTTTGATGGTGCTTCTAGGATGGGACCTAAATGAAAAATGGTTGCTAGAGTAGGGGTTGTCTTTGTCTACCCTTGAAATCATATTATCCCTCGAGCATATTCATTGATGGTATGTTCAATAACGCTACAGAATATAATGCTTTGTTGATCGGTCTTAAGATAGCAAGGTAGCTGGAGGTAAAATATCTAGAAGCATATGGAGATTCTTTGTTGATTATCAATCAAGTTGAAGGAGAATATAAAGTCTAAAATAAGGACCTCTTGCCTTACTACCAACTAGTGATGAAAATAGCTGACAATCTTGATGGCTTCCAAATCAACCATATACCATGTCATAGAAATAGCTATCCTAATTCATTAGCTTCTTTGCAGCTATCTTGGCTTTGCCTAGGAAATCCAGCAAAAGCATATAGTGGGTAGCAAAGAATTATTTTGCCCAAAATATGAACTAAAAGTTGAATTGGCCATAGGAAACCAACGAGAACCAAATGAAGTCCATAATGCCAGATATTATTTTGAACCAAAAGGATTGGCAATTTCCCTATATTAACTATGTTCTCTATGGTATCCTACCGGAAGATCCCTAAGTGGTAGTAATGATTTGAAGGATGGCTGTTTGCTTCTATTATAATTCTAAAATTCAAACATTATATCGAAAATCTTATGATGAAATTTTGCTTCACTGCCTCTCCAAGAATGAAGCCTAAGAAATACTTGGAGAAGCTTATAGTAGCATATATGGA
Source organism: Dracaena cambodiana (assembly GCA_036321105.1). Classification (NCBI taxonomy): domain Eukaryota; kingdom Viridiplantae; phylum Streptophyta; class Magnoliopsida; order Asparagales; family Asparagaceae; genus Dracaena; species Dracaena cambodiana. The sequence goes on from JAYEPQ010000007.1 coordinate 31,376,607, forward strand.
GCACACAAACTATGACTTGAACTTGAGGACAGACTCCAAAAAATGAAATATTATTGGTTGAAAATGATGTTATATGCCATTGCATAAGCTAGGAATTGCAAAACCTATCAAATACATGCGGATTTTATACATCAATCACAAGATTATCTTCATCCAACTACCTCATCTTGGCCTTTTGAAATGTGGGGAATGAACATTATCAGGGCAATCTTACCACCGTCTACTAGGAGACATAGGTTCATATTAGGCATAATAGACTACTTCTCAAAATAGATTGAAGCAATTCTCCTAACAAAGATGAAGACATTAGATTTAATCAAATTTATTAAACACCATGTCATATACCGTTCAGGGCACCCAGGAGAATTGTTCATGACAACGGCCCGAATTGTTTTTCAGATTTTGTAATAAATATCGCATCGAAAGTGTGGCGTCGTCTCCATTTTATCCACCAACTAATGGTTTAGCAGAAGCTTTCAACAAGATCCTTATAAAACTTCTTAAGAAGTGTGTTTCATCTAATCAGTGAGATTGGGATGAAAAACTTGGGGAGTGTCGTTAGGTTTATTGGACAACAATCAGAACATCTACAAAATACTACACCCTTTTCCTTGATATATGGGTCTAAAGCAGTACTTCCTCAAGAGATCCAAATTTTGCCATTATGGGTTTCATTAGCAACAAAGATGATAGAAGAAGAGAAACATAGAAAAAGACTTTTGAAATTGGAAGCACTTGGTAACAAATGTCTCTAAGCCCAACAAAACATCGAGTTTTATCAAGCTCGAATTTCCAAAGCATTTAATAAAAAAGTCAAGCATAGAACTTTCAAGGAAGGTGATTTGGTTCTAGTGGTGAAGTGACCTACCATAACTATACAAAAGACTAAAAGAAAGTTCCAGCCAAGATGACAAAAGCTTTTTATCATCGACACGGTTTATTCAAATGATGCATACCATTTAGTAAAACATAATAGCGACAAAATTATGATGTCAGTTAATGGAATATTTCTAAAGAAATACTACCCTTAGGGGTATCATGGGGGTGTTGGTACAATCTTTGATCTGACAAAGATAAATTATGTTGATAAACGTGGGTTGTTTCAACTGTCAGATTCTCAGTTGTCTGAAATTGTAACATTTCTATAAATACCTACGGTATCAACGAGGTTCAGTACAAGAATAAATCAAGTCATTCTATTGATCTATAGCTTATGTAATAGTATGAAGCAATCGAGCTAAAAGTTGAGCGGTTTGAGATACGTATCCTCTTCGATAACCATACACATGTTCGATTCCAAATTACCCAATGCATTCGGAACTAGATCGAAGAGGTGTTTGGAAAAATGCCTGTAATTAGCACCTAAGAAATTATAGTAATTTGGATTCTTAGTAAGCCTACAATACATGAGAGTCTAAATAATGGAAGACTTCATAGGGGAATTTTTTATAATACTCTTTTCGAAGAGCAAGGTGAAGAAATACATTTTCCCCAGTTATGTACAAGATATCAACTGACATGATTCATCATCTTTCTTAAATCAGTGATTGGATAGTCAATGTAAACATTGTCCTGCTCATCACATACAATTTGGCATCAGCTTTTCCCACCACCACGTTGAGTTGCTTGATACACATACTTAAATCCATCTCCGTACAAACAAATCAACGTTATGTCTCGATCACTAGCGCTAAGCCCTTCCCGGCACCAACGGGAAGAATCCTCTTCAAGGTGTCATCCTTGACCACTGTAAGGTCCGTAACCATCAACCTTGCATGTTTCCTCGCAGTCATAAACACAAGAGTAGACTTTCCATTCTTAGCATACTAGACAATTATAGTGTATGTAGGCTTTGCTGTTGCCTACATTCTCACTTCAAAGTTTGCTATATCAATACCTTGGATGTGGATCTCTAGAAGCATAGAATGAAACCAAGGAAGAAATTGAAGAAACTATGAGAAATGACACCATTTCATTCACCAAAGTCTTTGGCATTAGCCAGTGAAGCTGAAAGTACAACAATTCTTATGTTAATCCCAATGTGATAGCAACATGCCTCATTGTTCACACTATTATCTTTAAAACATTACCAATTTGTCAACCAATTGATTACGAGTGAAAAGTGTAATAACTTTAGTTTATTTTGTGTACTTAAAATCCAATTTTGGCAATTTATACAAGAAATTAACGATAAATTATTTTTATTGATCAAACTCTCAACTTTAATATTTTCCTAGTATTTTATAACACTTTTGTAGGGTCTATGTGGAAGGAAATTAGGGAATCAAAGCATATCTAATATATCAGCCCATATTGGCAAATTGACAGGTTTCACTATCGACAGTCATCTACTAGCTATCAATAGCCAGCTGCAGAATTTAGGGACTGTATTTGGCTAAGAGCAACTATTAATGGGGTTGTTGTTATGGCTTTGGATATATAGCCACAACAGCTGAACAAATATTTGAAGATTTTTTATATAAAGAGAGTTTCTGTTTAAATTGAATTCATGTTAAGTTTTTGAGAGCTTATAAATATTCGATGTAATTCATAGTTCGGGTGACAGATGAAAAAATAATATATAAGATATTTTGAGATGAAATATTTTTTTAGAGATATTTTTGAGAATAATTTTGTATTCTTTCATAGTTATTAACAAAAGAATTTATTTTGTTGAATTATTGATGGCCATGATGAGTATGAGTGGCTAATTCTCTGCGTTGGTCCAAATGAGGTAACAAAACCTAAATAATTTACAATTATGTAATTATTTGCTTATCATGCTTAATTGTTTTACGTAAAGTTGATACTTTGGTTACTTACTATCTTGTTAGGAGTTAAATATGTGTTTTAGTTTTTGGTGTATAGTTTAATGATATATTCGTTACTTAGTTTTTGTCATATCGTAAACTCTTTAGGCATTGTGTATACTTAGAGTTTGAATGTTTATTTTTATTATTCATATGTCATACTTAGATTAACTCAAAATACATATAGGATCAAATGAGGAAAAAAGTCAAAATATCAAGTTTGCAACTTTATTTATTTTTTGTGCTTCAATGATATATTTTCTGGTTGTAGGACGACCATGTAATCTATACAATTAAGTGATTAAGCATAAAGATATCCAGTAAATTATTCTATGGGAAGTTAACTTATCTGATTAACAATTTTCCCTAGATAATTAATTAAAAATCAATCAACCTTAGTTTAATAAATTTCAAATTTTAAATCTAATCTTGTTTTTCTATAATCTGTCTTAATAAGTGTCTAATACAACAAATTAAAGGTCTTTGAGAGAACGATCTTTTGCTTCTGTAATCTTTTTCTTCTATGTAACAACAATAACAACATGAATAAGGATAATAATATCAGATTTCACACAAGATAGTAACATTTAATAAACAAGCAATGGGAGGTCCCTACGTGATTATCTACAACCTGATCGGATAACCCAACCTTTATGTATAATATTTCCTTTGAATATGCGACACTTTGAAATTAAATCTAGAGTATTTCAACTCTTGCCTAAATTGCCTGGAATGGATGCAGAGAGCTCGTATTTGCACCTTCGCGAATTCGAAGAGATTTTCTCTACTATTAATCTTTAAAACATTACTGCAGAGCAACTATAACTTAAACTTTTTCTGCTCTCCCTAAAAGAAAAATCAAAGACATGGCTACACTCATTACGTCTCAATCCAATAGGAAAATGGGATGAGATGCAAAGAATTCTTAAAGAAATTTTTTCCTTCACATCGAACTAACTATAAGCAAAAACAAATTCTCAACTTTCACCAAAAGAAAGATGAACCTTTATTCGAGTGTTGTGATAGATTTAATGATTTGTTACTCTCATGCCCACATCATAGTTTCGAAATATGGAGGACAGTAAGTACCATCTATCAAGAGCTAAACATTGTAACCAAACAATTTATACAAACCATATGCAATGGTGAATTCTTAAGCAAGGATGTTGATGAAGCATGAAAATACGTTGACTTACTTGCCAAAAATTCACAAAGCTAGGGAGACAGAGGATACTTCAGAAAGAAACCAATTAGTAGAGAAAATAGAGGTGGACTTATTAAATTAGGGGAAAACAAAGACATAACTTAACGATTGATCTTGCTCACAAAGGAATTTGAAGATTTACTCACTAAGAAAATAGAAACTATTATGGTGATAGATGAAGTTCTGAAAATTTGTGACATTTGTGAATTACAAGGATATATAATTCGCAGTTGTCCAACCCTTCCCGCTTTTAAAGAAGTACTTAATTAACAAGTTGCCTTTAACATTGTTTCTTAAACCAGCAAATAACTCTTATTTACAAACTTATAATCCTAGTTGGAGGATCATCCAATTCTTCAATAAAGCAGAATCCTCAACAGCAGTATAATCAACAAAGTAAGCCAGCCACAAGTCCAATGCCACAACAATACATCCAACCTTAATCAACCTTCAGTGTATCAATCACCACCGATGCGAAATCTTGAAGATAATATTATGCAGATATAGCAGAAAATGGATCAAATGACCTAAGTGCAGCAGCAATTTCAACTACAACAAACTATCAATAGTCAGAATACGGTTCCTTCAGCTATATATGATCTCAGTAACCACCTAAGATTCACTCTTCGAACTCGAGAAAAATGTAAGTTGCCATATAAACCGAAGGCCAACACTTTAGGCAAAGTCGAAGGTATAAATGTTACTATTTCTTCAATTGATAATGATGTACCAAAGATATCTGTTGTAGTTAGTTTGCAAAGTGGAAAAGTACTCGATGAGCCCGTTTCAAAAGAAACACTTAAGATAAATAGGGTGATGATTCAGCCAACAATTTAATAATGATGATTCTAAGGAAACCACTTCCTCAACTTACAAACCATCTATATCATTTACTAAACATTTGAAGAATAAAAATATTAATGCATGTTGACATCTTAGAAATTTTCAAATAGGAACATATCAATATCCCTCTGATAGAAGTAATCAAGAAAATGCCCCATATGCAAATTTTTTGAAGGACTTATGAATGATTAAAAGATGTCATAATGTACAAAAGAAGACATTCTTCACGGAGCAGGTAAGTGCATTATTCCGCTCTGAAATGCCTTCCGAATATAAGGAATCTGGATGTCCAACTATTTCTTGTATGATAGGTCAATATAATATTGAGAAAGCTCTATTAAATTTGGTTGCTAGTGTAAAATTATTACCATACTCTGTTTATAAGCAACTGGGTCTAGGAAAACTTAATCTACTTCTGTCACACTGCATTTGGCTGGTAGATCAGAAAGGTATCATAAAGGAATCATTGAAGATGTCCTATCTACTTTCCTGTAGACTTTATAGTTGTTGATACTACATTTGTAAAGAATACACGTCTTCACATTCTTATTATCCTCGGACATCCAAGTTTAGCCACTACTAATGGTGTTATTAATTGCAGGAATGGTGTGATGAAGTTATCATTTGATAACATGACCCTTGAGATTAATGTTTTCAATATTTGCAAAGAACCAAATATTGATACTAATGAATTACAGTACATTAATTATATTAAAGAAATTCATAAAGAGGGTGACATCATGCATCTCTGATCAATTGGAGTTTGCATTGACAATGGATGGTGGTTTCCTTTAATAGTTAAATTATGAAAAAACCATATATCATGAAATGCTTAATTGTTACTCATTGTTCACATGTTACCTGATGGATTCCTAAAACGGAAGTATACAAAGAGTTACCTCCAAGCACATATAAATTAATTCCTTCCAACCTCCAAGCCCAAATATTTTAGCTAAAATAGCTGCCCAAGGATTTCAAGTATGTGTTTTTGGGACCTATGGAAACATTTTCGACGACCATCTCCGCGCATTATGATGAGAATCAGAAGAGTGACTACTCTCAACATTGCAAAAGTGCAAGGGAAATTTAGGATGGAATATGGTGGACATCAAAGGTATGGACCCCTTTATTTACACACATTGTATCACTTTGAAAGATAGCCAATAAGGCAAATGCAACGAAGGCTTCCTGCCAGGAAGAAAGTGATTAAAGCCGAAGTATTGAAATTTCTCGATGCTGGCATCATCTATCAAATAGCTGATGGTAAGTGGATAATTCCAACCCAAGTTGTCCCAAAGAAAGTGTAGACACTAAAAAATATGGCTAAAAGAGGAGTCCTAGACACCCTTGCTCAAGGAGCATGCACTAAGGAGCGTGCACTCCTAAGGCTACACACATCGAAGCAGAACACGCCCGGGGTTGCCTGTGCACCCTGATGTGTTCGTGCTTAGGCACGCCCATTGTGCACACCATGTGCTCACCCAAGCGCATGCTACCCAACACCAAGCATGCGCGTTGCGCACACCATGTGCACCCAGGCCCACGCGATCCATGCAAATAGGCCCGCGCAATGTGCACACCCAAGCGCTTGCCCGCGCACACCCACACGCGGGCAAGCACACACTGTGCATTCACGCCCCCACGTGCATAGGCAAGTGTGCGCCTGCATGTCCATGCATGGGAAAGTGCACACTAGAGTGGTGCGCGTCCCCCGCACGCACGGGTAAGTGTGCCCCTGCACCCTAGGCAATAGCGCACCACGCATCCTTCGTGCATGCACCCCCACACGCACGCTCACATGCCCAGGAGCAAGTGCTGGGCACACCACATGCATTCAGAGCACTTCATGCATGTCGTGCACTCTAGAATCCCACTTTGCATGTGGAATTGGTTGTAACGATTCCTTGATTTAATCTCTAATTACGGAGAGATTTGAGGGAGTTGTTACCTTCCCAAAGGGCGTAAAAAGCTCTCTTTCAATAGAGAAAAGGAGGAAATATCCATAGTCAGAGGGACAGATACGGAAGGAGATATAGAGATCTGAAAAGAGAGATCTAGATATCCCATGATTGAGATCCAAGGATCCAGAAATGTAGAGATCCAGAGATGGGAAAAATCCAGAGGAGTAATTATTGCACTTCAGAAGTACCTACTTCTTCTTTGGCCAAAGCTTGGTGCTAGAGGAATCATTTCACATTCGGATCATCAATGGAAGACTGGAACGACCTTCCACCACTGCGAAAGATCCCATGAAAATAAAAGAGGAAATAGAGTCATCTCTTTTCCATACTCCTTTTCCATACTCCTGTAATCCGAATTAAAAGTTGTAATTTTTTTTTATTTGTTGTAATCAATTCAAATGGCAATGGAAGGAAATTCTCCAAATTCAGGCATATAGAAAGGTGGGGTAACAATTGTTAAAAACAAGAATAGAGAGATGATACCCACTCGTATAGCAATGAGTTGGCATATCTGTATTGATTATAGAAAACTAAACCAAGTAACATGAAATAATCACTTTCCAGTGTCATTTCTTGACCAAGTACTCGAGGGAGTTGCAGAACACGAATTCAATTACCTTTTCTTATAGATATTCTAGTTACTATCAAATTAAAATTATTTTAGAGGATTGGAAAAATACTTCTTTACTTGTCCATTCGGCACATTTACATTTAGAAGAATGCCATTTGAGTTGTTTACTGCACCAATTAAGGACACTTCAAAAAATATCATTAGTTTTTTTAGCGACATAATTGAAAACTATCTAGAGGTATTTATGGATGTCTTCCTACAAAAAATCTAGTTTACAGTGACAAGTTTTTAGTGACGATAGTTAAATTAGTCACAAAAAGAAGTTTCTGTGACAAAAAATAATAGTTGTCATAAAATATGAAATTTTAGTGACAACCACAAAAGTCGTCACTAAAAAAGAGTTATCAATGACAAGTGAAAACTTGTCACTGAATCTTGGTTTTTAGTGACAAACTAAAATAATTCTTACTGAAACTGATTTTTTCTGTGACAATTGTTAAAATTTGTAACTGGATGTGGGTTTTCTATCACAGAATATGAGCTTTTAGTGAAAACCACAAAAAGTCATCACTAAAAGATAGTTATTAATGCTAAAGGATAAAAATTTGTCACAGAATCTAAGTTTCAGTGACATATTTAAATAATTATCACTAAAACATTATTTTTCTGTGACAAAGGTTAAAATCTATCATTGAAAAATTAGTTTCAGTGACAATTTTTTAAACTTGTCATGGAAATATAATATAACGGATTTAATTGTCACAAAAAAATTAGATTTGTTTTTCTAAATAATAATAATTGCTTTAGTGCTTCAAAACATAATTGCATTAGGATTCCTCATATATATAAAAATATCATCCCATCCTTAAATATCTCATCAAACTGTTTGGACACCCACTTTATCATATAACCTAACTGTGTGAGATCTTGTCTTCCCAAAACGTAATCTAGCTATCATCCTCCCATCCTCATGAAGACACAACATGCGTGAAAGCCACCTGTGGGCGACCGTCATTAGCAACTACCACAACCCGCTAGCGATCACTACAGACCCGTGGCAATCTCAACCCCGTGACCTCGGCCCGCCCCTCGACCATGCGATACCCCAGTGCAAACCCCACAATGCCGGCCCACAGCGACACCAATGTGAACGCTGCAATCCCGCAGTGACACACAGCACCCTTGACCACATGATGTGTGACCTCCACCCATACCTCGACCATGAACGGCGCACACCTCCACCCGCGCCGACAGCCACCCACCCATCATGAGGTAATTTTTTTGTACCCAATCATGATATGTATTTAGATTCAAACTCCACACATTTGAGAACAATCTCTTGTTTTGAATGCAGATCATGATGAGCAGGTGGCCACCCGCTCATCATGATCTATATTCAAACTTCAGATATAAATATTCTAGTGTAACCAATCTCTTGCTTTAATTACCAAATCCTTGAGAACTCAGATTGTCCTCAAATGGTTATTAATTTTATTGTTAAACAAGAATGAGCAGGGCCAAGGTCAAAATCTTAAATATGACGAGCCAGAAGTTAACCCTTTGGCCTATCATTCTTATTAAAAAAAAATTAAATAGGACAAGTTAAGAATTGACCTTGGCCTTGCTCATTCTTGTGTGGAACAAAAGGGTACAAGCTCATTTGATTCTGATTTCTAGTAAATCAAAAGGGATAGAAGATGCAAAGTTCTTTTTTCTTCATCATGGTGGCATGCACCAATATATATTAGACTTATTGTAAAATACTGAGTAATAGTGTTGTATGTATATTACTATTTCAGTAGTAAATTCATTTTTCCTTTTCCAAAAAATCATAATGTTTAAAATTTAATGTTTGTAACATGAAAACTTTCTAGTGATATTTATAATTCCAAAAAAAAATAAGTTTGATATATTTTTCAATGAATGTCTCATGTCAACAAGGTAAGGATCAGCCATGCAGGTTTAATCAAAATCAATCTCCCACCTAATCAGATTCTTGCCGAGTTGACTTAAAAGCCATGGATAACACTCTACATGTTTGAAGAGCTTGAATTGTTTCTTCAATTGGCAAAGGAATTTGCCTCTAGCAATGGGTACTCATGCAATTGTGTTCATGTTAGTCCCCCTTTTTAACTCATCATCAAGTAAAGATTATCTAATAGGAATTTGAGTTCTATGTACCTATTGTTGATAATTCTCATCAGGCTTACAAACCACAACTATGGATAAAAGAACTATAAAACCACTGTGATATATTATAATTTAAGCTACTGTTGTTATTTGAAGAGCACATTGGTAGATATAACTAGTAGTTTATATTAGTGGTTTTTTCTTTCTTTGTGATGTTAAACTCTTAACCAAGGATTCCTACAAACTTATAGGTTAGTTTTTATTAAAATAATGAAACTTAGGTGAAATGCTCTCACTTATAATTTGGTAGCTTTTTTCTTTCTTACTCGCTTTTTCTTTCTTAATTAGTAGTTTATATGCATACTTACTTTTAAGTTTTAGTAGCTTTTTACCAATAGCCATCTTATTTTGACTAATTACTAGTTATCATCTCATACTATTCTACTATATTTTTTGATATAATGGCACAAGAATTATTATTTGTGGGGATCCTTTGACTGGTGCAGCAGGGACCAAGAAGAATTACTTGCATGGTATCATTCATGAAACTATTCATTAAGTTTTTTTAATATCTTTTATTTGATGTCATTGTAGTTTGTTTTGCTAAAAAATGTATTGATTTTGTGTATCTACTTTTTTTGAATTACTTTTATGCATTAATAAACAACTTTGCCATAACAACTTATATTGTATTCCTTGATAAATTTGATTGAACATCCTTGCTTCTGAATTTTATAGTATGCTATCAAGTTCCTTTTTGTGGAAGGATGAGAAAGGGCTGGAGCAGGGCAAGGGTATCCCTAACCCTATCTCAAATATATATATATATATTGATAAGTTTAAAAATAATTATACATGGATTTGGGTTTTCATTACTTGCAGTAGAGACTAAACTTGTTATTATCTTGTGGGTTTTAATAATATACAGTGATAAGTTTAAATTACACATGTTTTAGTCAAGTACTGAAATTTTCATTTACTAAGTCCTATCTTCCTATTACTAGATTATTGGATTCTACATGCAAAAATATAAAGTATGCAGTATCACCATTGTTCTTGCTTTAATTTCCTCATCAACCTTAATCTCTCAATATCAAAACACATAAATCTCATGTTGTTGAGCTTCCAATTGAACTTATTTTATGACAGTGTCAGAATATGTCATGTGCTTGGTAAGAAATCAGGATATTTTCGAGGCAAAAGAGTAGGTAAAAGACCTCCGAGTAAAAGACCTCGACAAGATGTCCATGAACAAGTACAGAAGGCTATAAGTGATGGCTGGAAGACATTGATGATTCAAGTAGCTCAAGAAATTAGAGAAGAAGTTAAGACTGAGTCGAATGAGAAATTGAAGGCAAAGCTTCAAGAAGTATTTGCTGAAATTAATGTCGAAATGCAATCTGAATTTGAGTCTATCTTTCAGAGTGTATGACTTCTTTCATTAGTTTTTTTTGAATCGCAATCAAAAAATTAATTTTATGTATTTAGTTGGATTTAATATGTTTCAAACAAAAACAATTTAATAATTGTATAAAACTGGATGATATATTTTATGAATTTTGGCATGTTTATGTGATGAATTTTAGTTTTCCATTGTACACCATTGAGATATGTATTATTGTACATCATTGAAATAAGTATCAGTTATTTGAAAAACATCACATATGAATATGATGTTTAAAGATAGTAATGATTGTATATAATGCTTGGTGACTAAATTAAGATTCAGTGACCATATGTAGAACACGACACTGATAAGTGTATTTCTGATAACAAATATTCTCACAGAATTTGAGTTATAGTGACGGTAAACATTCTCACAAATTGTAGTTTTTAGTGACACTATTTAAACCTTGTTACTAATAATTACTTTCTGTGACAACTTTTATCACTAATTATGTAAATGACAGCATTATGCAATATTTTATAAATATAAAGTGGCAGAAAATCAAATTTTTATGATGAATATCATTATCACAATTTAGATTTAGCGATGATCAAAGTCATCACTAAATAATGTAATAGTGACTATATAATAACTTTTTTATGATAAGTATCCTTGTCACAAATAAAATTTAGTGACGATAAAAATTATCACAAAAATAAGTGTTATAGTGACAATTTGGTAAGTTTTTTGACAAATTAAAGTTGTCACTAAAGACTAGTTTCAGTGATGAGAAGAAAAAGTCGTCACAAAAAACTGTAGTGATAATCACATATGTGACAATACTTGGCCATCACTAAATTTGTCACTAGAAACTTTCAGTGAGGACTTAGAGATTTTTAGTGACACATTTTGTTGTCACAAAAACCCTATATTCTAATAGTTCTCTGCATTTGAAAATAGCTTGAATCATGTTTGACTAATCTAGGAGTTGTATTTGAACATTGCCAACAAAAAAATTTGCTCCTAAATTGTAATAAGAATGTCACTTTATGGTTAGAAAAGGTATTGTATCAAGAATGGAAGTAGATAAGATGAAAATTGAATCCATTTCCAAAATATTGATACCTAAAACCGAAAGGATATATCTTCATTCTTAGGACATGCAGGCTTTATATAGTCCTCTTTCTTACTTTCTTGTGCAAGATGTGCAGTTCGAGTCGATGCAGGCAAGTCAAATAGCTTTCGATATACTCAAGAAGATGCTCATCATGACACCAATAATGCAACCTCCAGATTGGTTGCTACCATTTAAAATTATGTGTAATGCAAGCAATTATGTAATTGGGGCAGCCCTAGGGAAACGAAATGATAAAAAGCTCTATGTGGTTTACTATGCTAGCAAGACTCTCAATGATGCGCAAATGAATTATATGACAATAGAGAAGGACCTTCTACCTGTAGTCTTTACTCTTGATAAATTTCGTTCATATATTTTGGGCTCACACATAATTTTTTTTTACAAATCATTAAGCACAAACAAATTACAGACTCTCAATGATCCAATGGATACTGCTACTCTAAGAGTTCAATTTAAAAATTCAAGATAAAAAATGTGTAGAGAATGTGATCGCTGACCACCTCTCTCGTCTAACATTTGACAACGATAAGCTATGTATCAGGGACTCATTCCTGATGAATAGCTATTTTCCATTAAGATAGCTCCATGGTTTGCTAATATTATTAATTTTCTTATTGTAGGTGAACTACTAACTCATTGAAGTGTACAAGACAAATGATGATTCCTATATGAGATACGTCATTTCTTTTATGATGATCCCTACCTGTTCAAGTATGGTTCAGATCAATCCAAACCACATAAGTGGGCCCGAGTTTGTGTCCCAACAAAGGGGTAGGGTGTCACCGATAGGCACTTTTAATACCGGAGTGCGCAAGGCCCTTTTTTTTATTAAACACAAATACAAGTAAGAGATATGGAAGCATTAATACAGCATATAAAGCACAAGTCTGAATCTATTTAACATAGCATCACAAGCTAGAGTATAGCAATCTCCAAAAATGGGTATATTAGAATGATAATCAATATATATACAAAATGTTTGCACATATAGAGTCAAATACAGTATCATAATAGAGCAAGATAAGTACTAAACATATACAGGAATGTCCAGTTACCACGGACGAATTAGAAAGTAAGATACATGTGCGCATAAGGCCAAAATGATACAGATGCAAAAAGATAAGAATCCTATGAGAAGCTGGCAACTGGCGCTTGGTCTACTCCTGAAAATGTGGATCCTCAAGGGGTGGTTTCCCCTTCTAGAACACTGCAATTAATACTAGTAGACATGGGGTGTGATAACTGCAGGGGTCAAAACCTAAACAAGAATATAAACCCAATCTCGTGGATTACTATGGAAACCATATCAGTGGGCATACTAGTAGGAAGAGTATAAAAGATGTAGACGAATGAATCATAAACTACAAGTATGCAAAATATAATTTAGATCATGAATTACATGATATACATAATATAACATAAATCATGCAATACGTGGTACATGTAGTATGATGTGATCAAGCAATACGATATGCCAAATATAACAAGAATTATGTGGTGCATGGTATGCATATGAAAACTTGAACATGAAGCAATTGGTGTATATGATATAATATGAACATGCAAATGGAAATAAATTCTTTCTTATTAGTTTGGAACTAAATGATGGAAGTATTCACGTATTTTAGAAGTATACTATACATATATAGTACCACGAACCCAAGATTGATCACATGTGAATTGGATTCCACACTACTAGGCACACTGGATATCCCGTGCATACCCGATATCACGGTCGCAAGTACTGATCCTCATTCAAATCTAATAACGTCTCACTAAGAGCATAAGAATGAAACAAGATAAGCAAGAAACTGATAGTGCCAATGCACAGATCGGCGAATGCATCCAAACAAGTCAAGAACTTCCACAATATGTGTTCTGTTCCACCATTCATTTTGTCCATAATCATAATGTATGATATGCTAAGTATCAATATGATAAATGCATTAAGAGTACATGCATCAATAGTCAGGTGAATATGACACAACGCGAACTTCAATACTAGTAAGTACAAGAGTGATACTGTAAAATATAAGAGTTACAAGACATGTTCACATACATGAGTTATCATTTCCAAGCAAGAATAATATGTATAAGTAATAACATTCATAATTAAACATGTGTGCATGTATATTATATTTTGAATCAAGTAGTATATGTACGAACATGGCATGTATGCCTAGACATGAGGTATGGTAGATCAGAATTCACAATGTACATTAATAACAAGAGTGATCAAATATGTGTACATGGGTATCATACATAATTTAATAGATACATGCACGGATATAACATACATGCCTATGTTACTGCAACTCAGTAGACATGTCAATATTATAGGTCTTATTTGATAGTACAAAATGAAATTAAAAGCTAAGATATTGTACATTTGTAGAAAATTTAATTATCTTTCTAATGAATCTTAAATGTGCTTAATTAGAGTTTTCGAATGAAAGTTATGGTTATTTTAACACAAAAATACTGCCTAGAACAGCAGCTAAGGGACTTCTAGATTTGATTTGACCAGGATAAAATTAAATTGGAGTATAAAATTATGGACATTTGTACATAATTCCATTAGTCATCCAATGAAACTTGAATGAGCTTAATCAGAGTTCAAAAATAAAAGTTATGGTTATTTTACTATAGAGATGCTCATGCTACTATGGACCTGGTATAACTAAGACTTCCATATTAAATTTGAGAAAGATAATATTAAATTTAAATTCTAAAATTTTTATCAGTCCTAAATAATTCAATAAGCTTTCTATGAAACTTGAATAAGCTCAATTAGAGTTCTGAGCAAAAGTTATGGCCATTTTATCATGGGCATAGTGCTGTTAAACGGCAGACCTAGTACAACAGCATTGGGTAAACTTTCATGTTATTTTTGGCTAGGTAATGGCTAAATTAGGTCCAATGTAATTGGATGAATTGTAGTTTAGTAAATCATCTTTCTAATGGTACTAGAATAAAGTCAATCGGAGTTAAGATGCAAAAGTTATTGTAATTCTAAGATGGAATGTTGCCTATGTTTGCATAGTGATACGTTCTGTGCATGTATAATATGTGCGGAGTGACACAAGCAGTAAAACTCAAGCTACATGCAAGTTTTGACATTCATAGTCATGAAATTTAGTTAATAGTATATCTGCGAATAGATGAAAAGAAATTACTGTATGCCCGAAATTGATGAACTTCCTTTCATTGATATTAATGGAGATTACAAGCAAATAAAAGAAAACTGCAACATTTGAAAACAGGTTACAGGGATAGGGAAAAGAGATAACTCTTTTTTTTCTTATAATTTCGTGGGATCTTTAGACAGTGGTGGAAGTTGTGTGTCGTCTTCCGGTGGCGACCTGAACATCGCGTCGATTAATTTCTCCTGCACCAAGCTCTAGCCGGAGGAACTCTTAAAGTACGGTACTTGTAGCTTCTTTGGTTCTCTATCTCTGGATTTTTTTCCCATCTCCGATGCTGACTGGAGGCAAAATAAAAGGAGAGTCTAAGGTGCTTTAGACCCTTTTTCCTGTTATCTGAACATTTTCGTTTAGTCCTCCATCTGAGTCCCCCCCCCCCTCTCTCCTTTTTTTTGTTGAGAGAGAAGAGTGTTCTTTTTAGCTTTTGAGAAATCCTACCCCTCTTGATTGTTTTTTCTTTTGTCACAGCCTCCCCAGACTCCTCCCTGGATTTTTTATTTTTGTCTCCAACCTTCTCCCTTGTATCTCTCTTTTAAAGATAACTTTTATAACATTTTGGGAACGTAACCGCTCCTCGAATTTCTCAATCGTGGGATCGTTACAACGAACTCCACATACGAAAGCAGAGCACATGGATGAGGACGCACGTGGGGCATGCGCAGAGTACCCACTGGGCACATGGGGAGTGCCCATTGGGCCGCGCGCTCCGTCCAACCTAGGTGCGCAAAGCACCCAACCTAGGCGCGTGCACAGCACACACACTGGGCACATGCAGTGCCTATTGGGCGTGCGCGTAGCGCTCTTGTGCGTGCACTACGTCCTGGGAAAGATTCTTGTTCATGCCTAAGTATGAACTACCATAGGCGCACTGTTCTTGACTAGCGCTCCTGGTATGAGATATGCTCGACTAGAAGGTGCGTTTTTGGATGTGCGCTCCTTGATACGTGCTCCACGGTGCATAGGATTGTTCTCGACATGTGCCCTAGTCACGCTTCTAGATTGTGCGCACCAAAGTGGGGCACGCTTTGTTGGGGACATGCGTGCTCCTGAGGATGCAATGCACTCTTCTGGAGGTGCACACACTTCGATACACACTTCACGGCACCCAGAGGCATGCTAGTTGGTGCGTGTCTCTAGTCGTGCTTCTAGATTACGCGTGCCTAGGTGGCGTGCACTTGCTGGGGACGTGTGCACTCCTGGGGATGGGATGTGCATGTCTGGACGGGACACACTCTTTGATGTGTGCTTCATGGTGCCCAAAGGCATGCTCCTTGGCGCGCATCTCTACTTGCGCTTCTGTATTGCGTGTGCCTGGCCGCGAGCGTCTAGTGCACTTCTTTTAATAGATTGTTTAATTTTTAGTGCCTAAGAACCCCCTCCAAAGTTTTCAAAATTTTATTGTTGATTTGTAATGAATTTCAAAATACTTTAGACTCTTTTGATTTTGGCTCTGTAGTCTTCATTGTGTATTGTGATTTTCATGGTGTACTGTGAACCATCTTCTGATATCACCACATTCTTGATTTTTAGCTCTTACTGATGTACTGTTGAATCTTGAGGGAGCCTTTGATGTGTCTTGAGTTCGTGAGTCTCATAGTTTTGAACGTTGACTCATGATTTGCTTCTGAGATGAGGTTATAACTTCACTTCAGCTCTTTTCTTCTTGTGGATGTACGCAATCTTGTGTTCATCATTGTTGTTTGGGAGCTTCAACATCCCCTGCCAATTTGATGACAGCTCGTACTTTGCAAACTATTTTCCAAAATTTCTATCTTCCAGCTATTTTGTTGTTGGATGTGTATTGTTGAACCTCTTTGAAGTATCAAAGATTGCTTGAAAGGAAATCTTCCTGATGCTGGAATAATACAAAACTTTGGCCTTTACACTTGTGCCTTCTAGCAGCTTTCGGAATATTGATAATCAGAATACTGTTCCACCATCAAGAGCATTTGGATATGAATTATACTTCCAATGTAAAGTCTTCTGATCTAGACTTCAATGTGTAGTCTTCTTTTTAGAAAAGTTGTCGCTTGTTCAAAGACTAAAAGCATGACAGATAAGGGGATGAATTTGATCAGTAGAGGTAATTGTTAACGTGTCTCATGGATGAGAACTCAAACTATTCAGAGGTACTGGATGTAATAGAAAGAGTCTTCAAAAGAATAGAGTCCTAACTGTTCAGTGACGTTTAGTATGAAGGATTAAGAGATATGATGATGTACAGAGGTATGATGTTAACGTACTCTATTAAGTATTGACTCATGCTATTCAAAGGTTCTGGGCATGAGATGAGATTTTGGAAAAATAGGATCCTAGTTGTTCAGTGACATCTAGTATTACAAATTAGGAAGGACAGAGGTATTATTAAACATGTCTTGTGGTTCAATATTTTTAGAGGTTCGGGTCATGATAGTATTGAACTGATTAAATAGATATAGGATTTAACATGTCTAATTTACCCGTTCAATGATAATTAATATGATGGGATTTGAATGAGGACAGAGTATAATTAAACATGCCTCAAAGCTCGACCTCTTCAGAGAATGTGGACATAATAGAAATGAGCTGGCTAAACAGAGGTAATGATTAATGTGTTTAGTCTTGTGAGTTGACTATCAGAGGTAACTGTTAACTTGATAGAGAGGTTGTACTATTGGACTTGATGAAGTGTGTATTTGTTTTCTCTATCAGAAGTGAAAGTTTAACATGACAAATGATTTAGTTGGATTTGATCTCATAAAGAAAATTGATTTGATTTTATATTCTGATGTCAGAGATATGATTTTAACTTGATAAATATTTTGGAGGGTCACTGGCTCTAATGGGAGAAAAGTGACGAGGGAAGTTTAGCTATCAGAGATAAGATTTAACTTAACAGATAATCCAATAACAAGTAGATTACCATTACTGTGGTAATCTCAATTTTTGTTTGGATTTATGTTCATCAAAGCTTTAATTTTAACTTGACAGTGACTCTTTGGGTACTTGCACTCAAGTCATTTAAAAATGATTGTCAGAGATAACTATTAACTTGACTGATTGAGAAATTATTGAAGATTGAAGCATTTCTGTTAGAAGTAAAATCTTAACGTGACAGGAGATTGACCTCATTAAAATTTTTAGCAAACCCTCTGCTATTAACAGATTTGGTTTGTCTCTACCAACTACTATTTGAGTTGGACTAGCCATACTATTTTCCTTAGCATAATGGGATTGGTGAGGATTTTGTCTGGGCTTACATGCTAAACGTTTCCTCTTTCCTTTGCTTTAGCAGTTTTGGACAGTGATGCACCCATATAAATGAATAAGGATCTTCGTGATAAATTTGTCGTGAGATTTTTAGCAAACCCTCAGCTTCTAATGGATTTGGTTTGTCTGTACTAAGTACTGTTTGAGTTTGGCTAGCCATGCTATTTCTTTCAATATGATGAGGTTGTCAAGGATGTTGTTTGGACTTACATGCCAAACTTTTTCTCTTCCCTTTACCTGTAATGCTTTTAGGTTGTTCATGCTTTTACTCACAGCACGATGGGGTTGGCGAGGATTTCATTTTCCTCTTCCCTTTGTTTTAGCAGCATTGGACGGTTCATGCTTTTACCCTCAGTATGATGGGTTGGCGAGAATTTTATTTTCCTCTTCCCTTTGTTGTAGCAGTGTTGGGTCGTTCATGCTTTTACCCCCAGCATGATAGTTTGGCAAAGAACTCATTATCTTCTAATTGCTTTAGTAGCATTGGGCAGTTCATGATTTTACCCCCTAGCATGATGGGGTTAGGGAGGGTTTTGTTTGAGCTTACGTGTCAAACTTTTTCTCTTCCCTTTGCTAAAGGAACATTGGAAAGTTCACGCTTTTACCTCAACATGATGGGTTGGAGAGAATACTGTTCTCTTCCCCTTACTTTGGTGGCATTGGGTAGTTCATACTTTTACTCCCAACATGATGGAGTTATCGAGGGTTTTGTTTGAGCTCACATGCCAAACTTTTTCTCTTTCCTTTACTTTAGTAGTGTTGGACAATTCATACTTTTACCTCAGTATGATGGGTGATGTGATAATTTAACTACAATCGTACAGTGCCGGTGTAGCGCTGTACAAATCATCCCACAGAGATCTTAGGTGTTTTGTGATTCTTACTAATTCTATAGTCTAATAGACTAACAAAGGATTCTAAGTCGGATTTGAGAGTTATTCTAATTAGCCTGAGATCTAGAATCCACTAGTTTCCAGCCATGTATTTATTTCTATTATCTTTTTCTATCATAAAAATTAAATCTTTTAGTTTCAATATTTATTTAAAGTGCTCTAAGTATGAGCTATCAAGTAGTGTGCAAGTAAAACTCATCAAAGAAACTACTTTTTATGAAAGCAAACTAAGTCATTAGATAATTCAATAAAAAAGATAAAAATCAACAAACCCAAACCCTAACTAAGCATAGGCTATCAAGAAACTTAACTCAAGTATAACCTATCAAAATATTAATCTACGAGTTCTTGTATTTTTATCTTTTCATATTAAAATCATGTATTTCTTATTTTAATTAGGAAGAAAATATTAGAGAGCAACCACATAGTACATTCTTGTTTCATCTACATCCTAGAGCTAAGCTAAATTAGCTACTCATAATTCTAGTCTCATAATTCTAGTAAGCAAAATTCTATTTTTATTCATGAAAACAATTAAATCTAATCTAGAAAGCAAATAAATCAAAACTAGAAAGCAATTAGAAGAGAATTAGCTAAGAAAAATTGAAGAACAGTAAAGTTACCTCTAGAGTCGGTATTGTGTCCGTCACCCCTTTAGCAAACCCTAATTCTAATTTTATTAAATAAAACATGAGTACAAAATTACAGGATTCCACCCTAGTTACAAGTATATGGCCAATAAATAGGCTTCGGAGAATCAAAACCTAATTTTGATACAACTGAAAAACTAAAAAATTACGTCGAAGCCCCTGAAGAAAAATAAACCCGCGGGCCCCTATTTTTGCCGCCAAATGGTGGAAAAATACCGCCAATTAGCGGCATAATTATGAGAAAATATTCTTATATTTCTCCTGCATGAGTCTCTTATCTTGTCCTTTTTATTATCATGACTGTATTGCACTTTGACTTTCTGAAGTATCTTAATCTTATAGTTTTGCTCTCTTTGAACTCTTTTATAGGCTTTGTTTCCTAATCCGGCTTTGATTTCATATCATCATCTCCTTGTATGAATAGGATTACCTGTAAAACAACTAAAAATACCAGAGTAGAATTTATTTATATACAAAAATAGATAAAATATGGGAGGAAAAATACAATATATGATACTCATCAATGGGTTGGCAAAAAAAGTGTTCGATTTTCATTGCCTTGGCAACATTGAGCAGTTCATGCTTTATCCCCTAGCATGATAGGTTGGCAAGAAACTTGTTCACTTTATGTTGCTTTAGCAGTATCGGATAGTTCATACTTTATCCCCTAGCATGATAGGTTGGTGAGACACTCGTTCTCTTCCCATTGCTTTAGCAGCATTAGGCAGTTAATGCTTTTTACCTCAGCATGATGAGTTAGCATGAAACTTGTTCTCTTTTGATTGCCTTGGCGGCATCGGGCGGTTCTTGCTTTATTCTGTAGCATGATAGGTTGTCGAGAAACTCATTCTCTTCCAATTGCTTTGGTGGCATTGGGTAGTTCATGCTTTATTCCCTAACACGATGGGGTTAGCGAGAAACTTGTTCTCTTTCCATTGCCTTGTTAGCATTAGTCGATTCATGCTTTATCCTCTAGCATGATAGGTTAGCGAGAAATTGTTCTCTTCCCGTTGCTTTAGCAACGCTAGGCAGTTCATGCTTTTACTCCCAACATGATGGGGTTAGCAAGAATTTCGTTTGGGCTTACATGTCAAACTTTTCCTCTATCATTAGTCATAGAGAAGTAGGATTCATTTTTATCTAGTATACCTTCAATCCAGGGAGTGCAACTTTACCTTAGCAGTGGGCCAGCAATTTTTTATTTGTACTGTAGAAGATGAGGTTGGATGACTTAATTCTTTTAAGAATAATATTTCTTCAGAAATTTTCCATTGATTGGTATCATCATCCGATTACTGTGTTGATTGATCAATCGATACGCCCCATTTGAGTACACCATCTCTACTACAAATAGACCCTCCCATTTTGGCTAGAACTTTCCTTGGTCTAATGTATTGTGACCATTGGTCATCTGACTGCTAAGATTAGGTCACCTTCTTTAAAAGTTCATTCTTTCACTTTCTTGTTAAAGGCTTGAGATATCTGTGCTCAATAAAGCTCTATTTGTTGTTGAGCTTTTTAGTGCTTTTTCTTCGATGCTTCCAATTTTCATAGCTATTGGCAGTGTTTTTCTTCAGTGGTCATTCTTTGTTGTTCATGACTCCTGAAGGAAGGATCTGGCTTTCCAGTGGAAGGACGATCTTAGATCCGTACACCAAAGAGAATGGTGTGGCTCTTGTCGGTGTTCTTACCATTGTACGATATGCCCATAGACAAGCTCCTAAATTTTCATCCCAGTCAATTGACTTGTTGCGACGAATGTCTGTAGAAGCTTCAAGATAGTTTTGTTGAACGCTTCTACCTTAGCCATTAGCAGTCGGGTTGTATGGGTATGAAAATGCACTCTATGTTCTAAATTTGTCATAGAATTTGGTGTAGGCCCTGCTAGTGAATTGGGGACCGTTATAGCTAATGATCCGTCTAGGGACATTAAAGTGGTAGATGACATGGTTTTTGATAAAGTTAACCATATCATTCGTCTTCATTGCTCTTAAAGGGATAGCTTTTGCCCACTTTGAGAAGTAATCGGTTATAGCTAGTATGAACCGATGTCCACAAGAAGATGGTAGAGTGATGGGGCCAATAATTTCCATTCCCCATGTCTTGAATGGCCAAGTGATCGTAGTTGAATGTAGTTGCTTTGGAGCCTGATGTATGTAATTGGCATGCAACTGGCAAGCACCTATCCACAGATGATGGTAGAGTGATGGGGCTAATAAATTTCATTCCCCATGTCTCGAATAGCCAAGTGATCATAGTTGGATGTAGGTGCTCTGGAGCATGATGTATGTAATTGGCATGCACCTGGCAAGTATATTGCATATGCCATTGCATCTGCCATCATCATCGATCAATAGAAACCCATTCTTTTTATCCGGTCCCCCAACTTTTGTCCTAGTTGATAAGCACCGCATGCCCCGTCATGTGCTTCTTTGAGCACTTCTTGTGCTTCTTGTCTTTAGGATATATCTAGATTCAATTGTACCCAGAGAATCCGTCCATAAAAGGCATCCTTTCGAATCCGCAGGTATTGTCGATAACGAATCCATTATAGGTAGTAAAAATTCATCTTTGGGGCATGCTGCATTCAGATCTCTAAAGTTGATACAAATTTGGATCTTTCCATTCCTCTTGGGAATAAGGAAAAATGTTTGCTACCAAATCAGGATGTTATTCCTCCTTGATGAAGCCCGATTGTATAAGCTTATTAACTCATCCTCAATCGATTCTATTAACTTCAAACGGAATCTCCTTAGATATTGCTCACTAGTTTTGCATCTGATTTAATATTAAACCGATGAATAG
Source organism: Dracaena cambodiana (assembly GCA_036321105.1). NCBI lineage: Eukaryota > Viridiplantae > Streptophyta > Magnoliopsida > Asparagales > Asparagaceae > Dracaena > Dracaena cambodiana. The sequence continues at coordinate 31,399,451 of JAYEPQ010000007.1, forward strand.
CAACTTGAGGATCTAAGCCTAGCATGTCTTTGTAATTCTAGGCAAAGACATCGATATATTATCGAATGAGAGTTATAAGGTCTTCTCTTTAATTAGAAGACAAACTCTAACTTATGAATGCAGGCTTCAGGTTAGCTTCATCATGTTTACTTGAACCACCATGTCTTTGGTAGGTGGTTCGCGCTGTTTAAAATGCATGTTCTATTGGGCATCAAGATGTTTAACTAACACTTTATCTTGGGTAAGAGTTCATCATTTTCACCAAAAGTCGGGCTGGCAGACGTCATGTTCATAGCCAACTCTTTAGATAGTACCCCTAGACTGATATCCAAGTCCCAATCGTAGTTTTCTGCATTTTGACAGATCATGTCATCTTATATCTAAATGATACGGTGTTATGACATATCCCAACCCCCTGCCAGTTTTGTAACAATAATCTGGTTCTTTTCCTTTGGGGACAAACGAGCAAAGAAGACTATGACGTCCTTTGCAAAAATTTGATCCTAGACTTTGATTAAAGTCATATCCCATTTACTCCATCATTCGGAATGATCTGGATCCGTAATGATAGAACTAAGGGGCTTCTTGATCTTCATCATCACTACTATCGGATAGGACTGCACATGGTCAAACCCTTCCGAAGAGAATGGGTTTTTGATCGACCTGGCAGGTAGACATGATGTGTTTGTTAATCATGGCAACTAGTGGTAGGATAACTGCAACTGATATCAAGATGTCTGCATTTATGTTCTTAGGATTCAGAACATGAATGTCCATCGACTTGATAGCTATTTGTTATTAGAATACCGAATCATAATACCCACCTTTGTCTTTCTTAAGCTGGTCGATGATGAGTTTAGAGTTGTTTAAGTCTCAAGCTAATTCACCTTCAGTTGTTTGATGAGTTGGAGGCAACAAGCGAATGTTATACTCCCACTCTCAGCAATTGATGCATTGACAGTTTCATTGTTGACGCCGCTTGTATTTTCACAATGGTTTTCAAAAGAATGTGAGCATCATCTCTAGTGATGCAAACACGACGGCTGTGAGTCTCACATGAAACTTTAGATTTTTTGTGGGCTCGAACCTGATGTCATTGTCACATAACTTCGATACTTAGAGAGCCTTAGAGAGGAAGTCTCTTTCACACGTCTTATAGACTACATGACCCTAAAGATAAAGTTTGCGCTTTTAGTCTTGGGTCCAAAATGGATGCAACCCTGAACATGAGCCTTGTGTGATAATTTGAATGCACTAATGCCAGTTTGAGTCTCCTTTTAAGACTAAGACACACGAGCATCATGACAAGTCTCGAATGCAACCTAAAACATGCGAGTGTCATGACAAGCCTCACATGAGAGCTAAGACATGCGAGTGTCATAACAAGTCTCGCACAGAGGCTGAGACATGTGAGTGTCATAACAAGCCTCACATAGAGCTGAGATATGCAAGTGTCTTAACAAGCCTTGCACGAGAGCTGAGACATGCGAGTGTCATTTTGAACTCTATATTGAGACTGAGGAACTCTATAAAAACTCTAAGTTTCTTGAGTTACACATCTTCATCTTCTAGATGGATAGCAAGATAGGCATCTTGCTCGGTTGAATAAGAATATTTTCAACCGCAAGGCCGAAAAGTTTTAACTAGCTTTCAACTTAGTTGAACTTACAGGAGATCTCTAACCAAGGTAGATATTTGTCTTGGGATAGAGATATGTTGGCTGGGTTGATTGCCATGTTGTAAGCCTCATAAATCATATGAGGAATGGAGCCTTGGGAACTTCATAGTTCTCATACACGAACCCCAATTGAATAAATTCTTGATGCAGAGGAAAAGAATCAACCTTTTGTGATTTGCTACATCTGTATCAGGCTGAAGTGTCTTCAAAGACTGGAATGACAGCTGTCCATTTTTTTAACCATCCAGATACTATTGTAGTTTGCTATATTGGTTGTTGCTTGAATGATGGATATAGCCTTATATGGTGGAAGGAAATCTTGAATTGCTTTGGAGGAATTTTTTTTTGCTTTTCTTAGACATGAGAACTTCTTTAAGCTTAGGAAACAGAGCTATTTTTCTCAAGTTGAACAATATACTGTTTGGATGGGCCCTGGTATATCTTAACATAGCAAGCCCTACAGGAAGAATAAGTTGTTTAAGCATCACTCTTCATAGGAGTGAGATGTAGCTTTTGGATGCTCCTTGTGGGTCAACTTCATTAGGATTGCATATTGAAGCTGAGTCTGACCGAAAACTATAACTTTGATATGCATATTGGCTTTGTAAAAAATATGAGCCATCTTGAAATACGAACAGGCCCTACCCCCTAGGTGGGCCGTGTAAAAACAAGAGCCTTCCTAAAATATGGACATGGGCCCTACCTTCTGAGTAGGCCATGCGAAAACAAGAGCCTTCTTGAAACACCGACTTTACCCCCTAGGTGGGCCATGCAAGATTCCTTGCATTTCAGAAGATGAGAATCATGTACTGAGTGATTTATGCAAGGTTTTGCCTTGTGTCTACTTTAGTTTACATGGGGCTTAGCCTCTCATCTGATTGGTCAAGATTGGGCTAAGGCTTTTGCATGATCTTATTCACATAGCCTCACATCTGATTTCTTAAGCCCCATAATTAATGTAGGCTTCACAAGTTATGCATCTTCTTTAAGGGTCTTGAGTTCGTTGTTGAATTCAACTTGAGCTTGGCTTAATCTCTGTCACATGGGCAGTGAGAGTATAATCATGCACCATGAGCTACGAATTTTCATTATAGAGAATTTGGTTGGGTTTATCTTCAACCGATGTGTATTTTGGACACATTTTTTGATCTTGAAGATAATTGTCCCACTATTAAGCATCCTTCTCTTCTTCGGACATATTTGAATTTATATATAATATATGAGGTCGATGTTTTGGCCATAATCTCCCCCCAATCTTCTTGAGTGTTGGATAAATATTACTTATCAAATATAGTTAAATATGCCCCCTTGAACCATATCACGTGAATTACATAGGGGTCAAGCTAGGGGACGGTGCACCCCTTTTAAGGGTGTAGGGGGCAGCGCCGCTGACCCAAAAAATTTTAAGATAATTGGCTATTAATTTTCTAATAAACTTCTTTAAAAACTTGGCTGTATATAGTTTGAGGCACTCATCGCCCACAGCCATCAGGGCTGTGTGGGCCCCGTCACGCACCTCTCAGGACTGTGTGGTTGGGTGTCGGTTGGGTCACGTGCCTCCAGTTTGGGAAATGGATTACAGGGGTAGAGAAAAAAGATAACTCTTTTTTTCCTTTTAATTTCGTGGGATCTTTAAGCAGCAGTGGAAGTCGTCTGGCGTCTTCCATTAACGATCTGAATATCACGTCGACTAATTTCTCCAGCTCCAAGCTCTAACCAAAGGAGAGGAGGAACTCTTGAAGTGTAGTACTTGTATCTTCTCTGGCTCTCTATCTCAGGATTTTTCTCCGCCTCCAGAGCTAGCTGGAGGTAGAGGAAAAGGAGTGTCTAAGGCACTTCAGACCCTTTCCTCATTCTCTGGACCTTTTCTTTTAGGTCTCCTTAGTCTGAGTTTTCCCCCTTCTCTTTCTTCTTCTTTTTTTGTTGAGAGAGAAGAATCTTTTTTTAGCCTCTAAGAAATCCTTCCCCTCTGGATTATTTTTTTATTGTCTCAGCCTCCCCAGACTCCTCTTTGGATTTGTTTTATTTTCGTCTCTGACCTTCTCCCTTGCATCTCTCTTTTAGAGATTCCTTTTATAACCTTTTGGGCATGTAACTGTTCCTCAAATTTCTCAATCATGGGATCATTACAACAAACTCCACATACGAAAGCAAAGTGCATGAATGGGAATTCACATGGGGTATGCATAGTGCGCTCTCATGCATAGCGCCCAACTTGTGTGCATGCGCAGTGCCCACCTTGTGTGCGCACGCGCAGCATCCAACTTGTGCGCATGCATAGCACCCAACTTGGGTATGCACGTGTAATATCCCAAATTTCATGCTATAAGTATCCACCTTTTGAGTCCGATCGTACCGTATAAGACTATTAAAACCAACTTTGGACAACGAAATAACTTTCGGTAGGCGTAACTTTAAATCCGCAACTCCAAATGACATTCAGTCTTTGCAATTATTAGTTTTATAATATTTATAATTTTAAGATAATTTACTTGTGATCCTGAAAAATATTCCCAAAATTTGCCAATTTAATATTATTAAATTATCCTTCTAATTATTTTAGAATTTTAGTTCTTTTATTTCGGACATCGAAATGACAAACGGATAATTTTTTAGTCCTCCTCTCATTTAGCACGACACTCTGCATTAATTTGGTAACATCTGGAAAACGTTATATGGAACCAAAATTATTAAATTATTAAATAAATTAATAAAATAATTAATTAAATCACTCTTGTCTGCGCGAGAGAGAGAGAGAGAGACAGTGGCGCTTCAGAAATTGAGGCGGCGGTTGCCTCTTTGGGGACCAATCAGCACTTGGCGGGGGGGAGGGGCAGGTTGAGAAGATAAAAATAAAAATAATAATAAAGAGACATCTCACTCTCCCTCCCTTCTCATTCTCTCTCGTGCTAGAACCAAAGCAACCACTCTCCCGCTCTTCTCATTCTCTCTTGTTCCAGAAATGAAGCAACAGAGAGAAGAAAAAAGGAAGAAGGAAGGAAAAAAAAGGGGGAGAAAAATAAATCGAATCGAGAAATCAAGATCAAGAAGAAATAAGTAATACTATAATTTCTCCATTCTTCTTTCTTGAGAATTTATTTAATGTATGTTGTGCGTAATTAAATTAATTTATTTGAGAATTTTTTTAGCTCTCATTTTGGGCTATTATTTTGTGAATATGCCAAATTTTCAATTTGGTCTATTAATTGATATTGAAAACTGGACCGTATTACTGGGCAATTTGATAGCCGAATTCCAAAACTAAAGATGAAATAAATTTTAAGTAGATAATTGTGATATTAGCTAAACTTTGAATTAAATGGTTTTCTTCATTTAATAATTAATTATTAATTTTACACATACAGGTAATAGTATGTGAATAGTACAGGAAAATTTTGATACTGAGATAACTGTGATATTAAGCTAATTGTGATATTAAGCTCAATTTTGAATTAAATAATTAGCACTTATTAATATTAATTGCATTTATTATGATATTAAGCTAAACTTTGGATTAAATAAATTGTGATATTAAGCTAAACTTTGAATTAGATAATTGTAGATAATTGTGATATTAAGTTAAACTTTGAATTAATAATTTGCTTTTATTCATATAATGTTTAAAATACAGGACAATTTTGTATTATAAATTGTGGCATTTTCTTTATTAATATTATGAATAATGAACACAATTTTATAATTTGACATACTTGATATACGATAGCATGATCATTTATAGAAACATAATAACAAGTTTCTTTTATCATATTAACATGAAATGAAGTATTCTCGTGATACGTATGTACATGATTCTAAATCTTAATTTGTAAATCCTCGTTTCTTCTAAAAATAACATGTACACAGTCTGATTTGATAAGCTACGTATTTTCATTAATTCATGTATATCATGTATAACTAACATGGAAAATTTGGGAAAACTATACGATGGATAAGAACCATATGATACAAGAATCTTATTGGTCAACTTCTTGATTAAGGTGCTGAGGATTTTCACTACAGCAGCACTATGTGGTACTGGGTCACAGTTTAATACATGAGTCACCATAAGGGTGATGTCCGATACTATTTCACAGTACGGGGTTTGACTTGTAAGCACATAGCGGTTGTCATGGTTCAGCCTATGGGTTTGAGGCAGGATCCCGGATATGCATGGTCACTTGTACAATACGAAAAACTATGCACCATCTTATCAATCATACAGTTTCAAATACTTACAAAAACTTGACCTAGACTTATCATTTTTACAATATATTTACTTGCTATTTGCAAATGACATACACAGTCTTGCTTATTCTATCTTCCATTATTCATGTGGCACGTTAACACTATCACAATTTTTGCATACTTTTATCTCTAGTACTGTGATAGTACACGTATCTTTTTCTTTGTGTCATTTACTAGGTTTAATCCCCTAAATTTCAAATCCTATATTGCAGATATAAAATGCAAACATAGCCATCTAGTCTAGAGGTCGATAATGGGGCAGATAGGCTCTGTGTCGGAGTGCGGCCAAATTGGACACACATTTAGTCAGCATGATATATGTTTCTTTGCCCAACCCGATATGCCTTAAGAGGTAGAGTCCGGCCAGACCAATCTAGACATACAAAGGTTAGTGGAGGCTATTCGCAACCGATACCCCATTCACTTCATTCCACCTTTACTCTGGATATTAGTTCTTGGTGGATCTAGGCATTTCGTCATCACTAGACCCAAACCAAGCTCACATCAGCATTGGTTCAGAAGGCCACCTATTATGCATGTCTACCGCCGATGGCATTGGTAGATTCGACACCAGACTCAGATTCTTCTTTTACTTACTACATCTCCTATATTTATTATGTAGACATATACTTTATCTACCAGGCCATTTTGTTTTATTAGTGAGCCCGTTATCGTAAAGGATAGATTACATCTTTTGTTTGGGCACTGCTTCTCTATTTAGTGTTCATATTCAGTGAAGTGTGCCATTTTAAGTAACTAACTCTTTGTATAAATAAAATCTTTTCAGTTTCAGACGTGTTATTTATCAATTTGATTGTGGCAGTAGTTACCGTTATTTCAAAATCCTGTGACTGTTGGATTGTCTATTATAAATTTTAAGTAGCGTCCTTCGTTTTAGGAAGCAGCTGAAAAACGAGGGCGTTACAGTGCACAGCACCCACCTTGGGCTCGTGTAGTGCCCACTGGGCATGCGTGTAGTTCTCTGGTGCATGCGCTGCATCCTTGGAAGGATTCTCGTCAGCGCCTAGATATGCACTGCCATAGCGCACTGTTCTAGGCGTGTGCTCCCGATATGATATATGCTCGACTGGAAGGCATGTTTCTGGGTTGCACGCTCCTCGATATGCACTTCGCAGCGCCTAGGGGTATTCTTGTTGTGCGCCCTAGTCGCGCTTCTAAGTTACGCGTGCCTATGTGATGCGCGCTTGCAAGGGAGTTGCGTTGCGCACGCTTGCTAGGGACTTGCATGATCTTGAGGATAGGATGCGCTCGTCTGGAGGGTGCGCGCTCTTTAATGCGCGCTTCGCAGTGCCCAGAGGCATGCTTTTTGGTATGCATCTCTAGTTGTGCTTCTGGATTGTGTGTGCCAGTGCAATGCATGCTTGTTGGGGACGTGTGCGCTCCTGGGGATGGGATGCGTTCGGCTGGAGGGTCTGCGCTCTTCGATGCATGCTTCACAGTGCCTAGAGATGTGCTCCTTAGCACGTGCCTCCAGTTGTGCTTCTGTATTGTGCACACCTAGCTGTGGGCATCTGGCACTCCTCTTTTAGTGGATTATTTTATTTTTTTAGTGCCTCAAATTACATCAAGAAATTTCATGTTCAAAGAGTTTGAGAATGTATTCTTACCTCTTGTTGAATCAGAATCAGAAATGAAAGGATATTGATGCGATTGCTCCTCAAAAGTGGAGAAAATCCCAAAGAATCATCCTAACGAACAAGGTCAGGTACTGGAGATGGTTTTTCCACATTGGCGGTCAAGTTTTGGAGTTGACTTGAAAGGTTAAACTTAAGAATAAGGCTCATAGGACAATTTAATGGATTTTCAGTCTATTCTCAGATTGAATATTTGGCAATTTATTTTAGGAAAATAGAGAGGGAATTAGGGTTCATGGTCTAAAGAAAAAATAAAAAGAAAAACAAGAGGAATAAGCTTGATTATTTTCAAATTTTTCTTAATTTAGTTTTTAGGTCAAACTGCTACTGGAAGATAGGTATGCAGCCATGTTAAATAAATCCTTAAATTTCATCTTATTTACAAAATTATCATTGGGTCAATTTCAACTCAAACTTGGTTAGTGAAGGAGGAAACACTTATAAAGATAAACTTGGAGTGGGTGTAAGGGTAAAATTGGAGTTCTTTATTTAATTTGTTTATTTTAATCGGGTATTTGTCAGAAAATTGTCAGATTTGGAATAATTCAAGAAAAATATGAAAAATATAAAATAATGAAATAAGAGATCCCCACTCTGCGGAATTTAAAATTAATACTAGATTAATATATATAATTTAATTTACTTAGTATATGCTCATATCAGTATTTGGGTTCCCAAGCTGATACGAATGAAATGGAATAAATCGATAGACAAAATTAAGGGTCAGGGGCGTTATAGTCTACTCACCTAATAAAAAATTCCATCCTCAAAATTTAAATAAAAAATTATGGATAATAATAATATAAATGGAGAAGTACCTATTTAATAGTGAATTGTAGTAGGCTACAGAATCTTATCGGAATAGATATAAATATCTTTCCCCATTAATCTCAACAACTTTCCTATCTAGAATCCAAAATAGAATTTGTTAATGTTCATAGTCAAACCTTTTGATCTCCACAGTTAGAATTAGAAATTCTGATTTAAATATTCTACAATAATGGAGACAACCATAAGGCTCTATATTGTTTCTATAGAGTTAGCTATATGAATTATCTTTCCCATATAGTGTTCTCAATGCAACATTATATATCACATACCCCATATATGTGTGTGTGTGTGTGTGTGTAACTTAAGTCATCAAATTCAAATATTTTAGGTATCTCCAATAGTCATCAATTTTTTTAGCTACATAGAAATTCAAGAATCACTTTGGAAAAGAGATATTCATAGTCGTTATTAAATATCAAAAAAAATCTAAATAACAATCTCATCGATATCATAAGTATCATACGAAATCCCATCAATCGAATTACTTGAACATATATTGTGTAAAGAAAAGATAAGTTATGTGGCTTTGGGTCTATAATCCAAAATAGATAGTAACATCAAAAAAGAATTTTAATATAATATGAAATCTAAAATAAAAACAATACTGACTATGAAGATGGCACAGGTCCACTAAATGAACACAACCAAACTATTTCCAACACTAATTAAATAGATAACTGAGTTATATCAGAAAATCATTCTCCCATCCTTGTGATTATTTATCTTCAGCAAAAAACCTTGATTGATAAATACAGATCCACCTTAATATTTATTTTAACTATAATAGAATATATCTCAAAGAAATCAAAATTTAAATCCCAGGTTTTCCAAATTAACAATTCAAAATTGATATATTTCTCAGATTAATTGAATAAATATCCATGCACACAGTATTTTTCTTATTCAATGTTGTTTCTATCTATCCGCATCTTTAATCATACTTTATTTGATCAGTCATATTATCATCAAATTGAATGCATCAAATGAAGTCTCATTAAATCCAATCACACTAAGACCCTTTCTAGACAATATTCTTCGTTATTCTATCTTGACAAAATTTAGTCTCATAATCTTGTATATGTTGATTACTAGAAGTCATTTCTCTAGAAATAAAGGACGGAAACTGGATTGGAAATAAATGATATGATATAGAACATGATAAGGAAACAAAGAAATGTTAATGGATATTGGTTGCATGTATGTGGTGAAATTTTAAGGTCATAAGGTCAAATGATAAGAATAATGGCTGCTTTAATACCACTCTATGACGCCCTCAAACCACACATGTAGACTCGAGAGTGTGTCCCAATAAAGGGGTAGGGTGTTACCGGTAGGCACACTCTTAATACCGGAGTGCACAAGACCCATTTTTTAAATACAAATACAAGTAAGAGATATGAAAACATGAATATAAGATATAAACCACAGGTCTGAATCTATCTACGATAAGAGTATAACAATATCTAAAAACGGGTATACTGGAATGATAAGCAATAAATATACAAAAAAGTTACTCATGTAGAGTCAAGTACAGTATCAGAGTAGAGTAATATAAGTACTAAACATATACAGGAATATCTGGATACAACAGACCAAACTTAAAAGTAATATACATGCACACATAAAAACCAAAATGATGCATACAAAAGAATATAATAATCCCATGAGAAGCTGGCTACTGGCGCTCAGTATACTCCTAAAAAAGTGGTTCCCCTTCTAGAACACTGCAATTAAGACTAGTAGACTTGGGATGTGATAACTCCAGAGGTCAGAACCTAAATAAGAATATAAATCCAAACTCGTGCAATATTATGGAAACCATATCAGTGAGACATACTAGTAGGAACAATATAAGAGATGCAGACAAATGAATCAAGAACAACAAGTATGCAAAATATAACCTGGATCATGAATTACATGGTATGCATAATATAATATAAATCATATAGTATATAATACATGCAGTATGATGAGTTCAAGTAATAAGATATGCCAAATATAATAAAAATCATGTGATGCATGGTATGCATAAGAAAACTTGAATCATAAAACAATTGGTGTATAGGCATAATATGAACACACAAACAGATACAAATTCTATCCTATTAGTTTAGAACTGAGTGGTGGAAGTATTCACGTGTTCTAAAAGTGTAACTTGCATACCTGGTACCACGGACCCAAGACTGATCACATATGAATTAGAGTATGCACCATTAGACTCACTAGATTTTCCTTACATATCCGGGATCACGACCTCAACACCGGTCCTCATTCGAGTTGAATGACATCCCGCTAAGGATACAAGCAAGAAACAAGACAAGAAAGAAACCGATAGTGCCAGTACATAGATCGGCGGATGCATCCAAACAAGATAAGAACTCCCACAATGCATGTTTTGTTCCACTATTTAT
>JAYEPQ010000007.1:31417770-31507770 GCA_036321105.1 Dracaena cambodiana
TTTTTGTCTCAAACACCTAGATCTATGATGTATGTGAAGTAATTGGAGTAGATTGATGATGGAAATCAACTTCTTTGTAGATTGCAGATAGTTTGGCAAATTTTCATGACTTTTAGATGAATTTCTCTAACTATTTGATGAAATATGCTAATTTAAGGGTAAAATTGGATAAATATTACAACTTTAGGCATGAAAGTTCATGGGTTGCTATAATACACACCATATGTCAGATTCATGCATTAAAAATGTGATCAAAATATTGTTTGATATATTGAGATAAATTGTAAATCAGCTTGAAAAAAGAAATTAAAAAATTTTGAAAATGAAATAATAATAAAAATTATAACTTTGATCCTATTATTTTGCTTTTATATTTTGATATCAATTTTAGTATAGAACCGAGAAAGAGACAGTTTTGAAGAGCCGTGAGGAAAACCCTCAGGTTCATCTCCTCCTCAATGACGAAGAACAAAGAAGCCAATAAATAAAAAACTATGGGAAAAATATGAAGAATTCTAGTAGTGGCCCGAAAGGGAAGTGGAGTATCGTAAAACAAATGAAAATCTTTCATTCAAGCTTTATATGCAAGATGTGGGGTTGGAAGAATAACTTTATACAAGCATACACCACCTTACAACAAAATAGTGTGAGAATCATACCACATCTTCAACCGGCAATGGTGAACCAACATGCATACTCGAAAGTCTAGGGCAAGGCAAGGAGATGCCATTTACAAAAGCTAAAATCTTAAGGGCTATCCTCATCCCTGAAATGTCTGAAGAAGAACCCTCATCAAACAAAATAAAATAAAATTTCTTGTTGGACTCTGAAATCGAGGAAAGATATTGAAAAATATATTTTTGAAGCATAATATACTTTTTTTATACGTATTGGAAAATAATAGCAATTTATTCCTATGCAGCATCCATTAAAAAGAAGAGAAAATAAGAAATATTGTATATCGAAAAATTCTTGTCTTTTATGGTTTAAGGAAATTAAAAAAAACCCACTTTTCACAATTTAATATGTATCACCAAATTTAAATATCTGAATAGCTGATATAGTCATGACTCAAGGGGTCAGGTCCACTTTTTTTTTTTTAAAATATTAACACTATCTATATTATCCACTGCAAAAAGAAGACTAAGACTTGATTTTCATGAAAAAAAACTCTCTATCAGATTTGAACCAATGAGTTCCGCCTTACCATAGTGCTACTCTACCACTGAGTTAAAAGGATTTATTCAATACTTGAATTAGCCATTTTCTATTATGAATCTACTACATATATACATATATGCAGTAGACTCATAATGGACAAAAGAATTTATTTACCTAGAAAGTAAGTAAAATTTTTCTCGTTTTTAAATTTTCTGGCTTAGTATGAGGTAGTGATAGGCATACTATATTACATTTCAACTAGACGATAAACGAAGCAATGAGTGAAAATGGAAGGAAAAAATTAAATGAAATTAAATGAGGTTACCTCCCCTATCTCCTTTTTCTGTCAGGCTAACTATTGTCTGAATTGAAAGAATCGTATGCTTCCTTTCATTATATCGAATAGTATGGGATGCTTCATTCATGAAGCATCAACCCCCAAAAAAAATGTTATGGCTACCAGTACGAGAAAAATAAATTTTTTGAAACAAATCTTTTTTTTTTTTTTTGTGCAAAATCCAATCTTGATCGACATAATAAGCAATAACAAAAAGACAATAATTATTGTTAGATTTTCCCAACAATCAGAAGTAATTGTAATTCTATATAGCAAAAAAGAAAGAATAGAAAATAAGGTTTGTTTTCATTCTTAATAAAACTTAAAAATATCTGATTCGGACGTACTCTTAGGAACTTTCATAAATCCGGAAATGGTGATTGCTTTTATATATTTTTCAAACGTGAAGTCCCAGTCATACTAAAAGATTGTTCAAGATGAGCAATATATGAAACTAAATGATCTCTACCTAAAATATAATTATATATAAATGTTCCTTTCATGCCACCTTAAGTACTAATTTGAGTCACGTTGCAGTTGAGTAGGAAAGTATTTCTGGCAGTGATGTTTTTTAGATAGCTAATTCCACTGTCTTTGGGTTTTTCAGATAGCTAATTCCACTGCCTTTGGAAAACGAATCAATTTTTACATATATTTTGCACCTAGTATTTTAACATCATCTTCAAAAAAAAAAATCAAAATAATTCTAAATATTAGATTTAGAAGATCTAGGGAAAGTGGGTACATCATGTGAAGAAGAAGAAACATGAGCAAGTTAAGAAAAAGAAGCAATATAATCAAGAAAATGTGATTATGAAGGGTAGACATAATTAATTGGGATATGTCGTGTCTTGTGAAAGTTGTTATAAAATTGCATACTCTTTGGGAGTCTAATAATATTAAAACTAGAATTAGCTTGATGAGAAGAACCGATGACAAAGAAATTCACATCTGTATTACGATTTAAAATCCAAGAAAATAATTATCAAAGTTATCAAAATTAAATTGTTCCCTCAATCTAGGAATGAGAATGGACATGGGCCAGCTTGAAGTCCAATTGGACCGGTCGAAAAAAGTCCAGTCTTGATTTGCCTATTCCAAGTTCGAATTAGATTGGACTTAAACCAATTAGAGTTTATTAGTTAATTGGTCGGAGTTTGGACACATCCAAACCCACCCGAAAAGCTTGAAGCTCTAATAACCAATGGTTCTCATTCCAAATCACTCTCCTCTCACCTCTCATGACTCTTCAGAGTTGGAAAGAACCTGGTGCTCTTTTCTCTCTCCCCTCGCCATTTCATTTCGAGGTCATTTTTTCTTTTTTTTTTCTTTCCTTTAAATTTGTTTCAAATTTGTATTGTTCTGCTATTTAATTTATGATTGATTTATTTCCATTGAGGTACAATTGTTATCTCTTTATCCTTTTTGAACTTAGATTTTAGGGTTTATATTGCAAAAAAGTTACGACCTTGGAGCATAATGCGATTGATATCCTCTCTCGCTTTTGGTGAATTGTAGCATTATCATGCTCGCCAAGTAAGTTCGTCTTCCCAATCTCCAATCAGGTAAATAATGTTCTCTTCTTTTCCTTTAATTTAAAAACTTTCATGAAAACTTGAGATCTTGTTACTTTGCGTATTGATTTGTTAGAAAATTATGTTCCTTCTCTAAATTGTAGAAGACATAAACGATTCAGGACTCTAATCCACTAGAAAACATTGTCCCTTTTTTGTTTGTCACCATTGATCTCTCAATTTCCAAGGAAATTTGAGTTAGGAGATCTGCTATCAGATTGTTTGGTTAGGGTAATTAGGGTTTTGTGGGTTCTGCTCATTGCTATGCGAGACTGTGCAATGCGTGATGTTAGGTTGATTTCTTCTAAAATTATCTTTAGGTGGAATAAAAGTTTATTGTCATTGAAATCAGTGAATTTTGTATAAAATTAGGCCTTTTTTTGTTGGGGGAGGGAGGTTTTGAAGGGGGAGACAGGGGGCAGGGTTGCTGCTTTAGACAAGATTAGTGCTCTTGCATTGTGCTTTGTACTATTCAAATGTTAGATACAAAAATGTATGTTGAAAGAACACCTTGATATGTTTATGCAAGGCTTCTTCCTTCGAAAACTAAGCATACAGGACTGGTCGCTCCATGTAGTAAGTAAGGAGTTCAACATGGCTGTGGAGCTTTATGTGCACTGCTGATACTATTGTTGACTGTGAAGCAAAGAATAATATGGTACTCTCTGATTCTGATACCAGGTAAAGAACTGTACGCAGAAAATTTAATATCAGGTAATATTGATGTTATCCCCAGGCATAAAAGTTGGTTAATAGCACTAGATTCTTTGATTTCTTTATGTAGATGTTTCGAACAACTTGAGTCGATGAGGCCTTGTTTTTGTACAACACCCATGAAAAGCAGTGGCCATCTAATAGTAGATGGAGTTGAAATGAAGATGTTTGTGTCCCACTTGATTACTTTGTTGTTTTTTATGTAAACATATTGGATGGCATTATATTCTTCCCAAACAACAGAAATCAGAAAATATATCGACATTTTTTGTATTTTTGGAGAAAGCTAACTCTTTTGTGTGGTCAAAGTACATGTTTGATTTGGTTTATAAAAAAGATTTAAAACAAGAAAACAAAGGCAAATAATAGCTATTTTATAACTGGAATAGAAGATAACTGAGCTACATGCATGACTATACTTATAATGTGTTTTTGCACCTAAGTAGTTTTTATGTATCCATACCTTTAGATACGCATTGTTTATGTTTTTGTATGATACGCATTGTTTATGTCATAGGTAATCCGAAAAGCCCATGGACTGTCAAAATCGATTGGGCCAAACAAGGCTTTTATTTTATTACAATCCTTCGGATTTTGAATCAGTCCAAAATTCCAAATCTTAATTTGGACATAAAATAGATCTAGTCCAACCATGTCCATTCTCATCTCTATTTCAACCTTACAAGCTGGATAAAGATCTTATAACTTAAAAATTGAAACCAATTGGAAAGGAAACTATAGAAACTTGATACTTAATCAATTTTTTAGAGAGATTTCGAGAGTTAGAGAGAAGAGAAATTCATGAGGAAACTAGAGGGGGGTCGGGGGTATACATAAGGTTGGGGGACAGAAAATTCCAAAAAAATTTGCAAAAAAACCCAACAGCTCTTCTAACCATTTATTTAAAAAAATTTTTGCAAAATACCACCAAAAATATTTTGCCAAAAGATTTGCAAAAGCCCCTCCCAACAACTCTAATAGCCATCAAGGACATGTGGATCTACGAATGGTAATAGATGCGTCCATAGATTAAATTCTCTAAATACAAAATTTTAAATTAGAAAAATAATTTTATTTTTCTAATTTAAAATTTTGTATTTAAAGATCTAAAATTATTTTTCTAATTTAAAATTTTATATTTAAAGATCTAAAATTATTTTTCTAATTTAAAATTTTATATTTAAAGATCTAAAATTTAATCTATAGACGCATCCTTTGCCATTCCAATGGACCCATGCCTACTCATGCTCTAGGCCAAGCACGAGCATGCATATGCTGTAGCTCGCTTATAGCCCACTTTTTGGGCCCAAACTCATTGTCAGGCAGGATGGCCGAGGCTCACATGCGAGCGTGCCATGCCAGCACATGCCGTCCAACGAGCCGATTTTGGCCCGCCAACAGGCCATTCAGCCCACCAACCATTCCACCGACCACCCCTACTTCCTACATCCATGTTCGTTAAAAGGGAAAAAGGATAAAGTGACAACTTGGATCCACCGGTTCCGAAATTCAGTTTAGGATGAATAAGGAGAAAGCAAGATTGGATTTAAGGAAAATTAAAAAAAATAAAGAAAAGAAAAAGGGCCTGAGAAACACGAGTCACTAACCTCCACTGACTAGTTCAAAGAAAATTACCAGTTCCTTGCAGACTGTAACAATGAACAGTGTACACACCATCTCCATTACAGTGTCAAGGAGTTAATGTAGAACTTGGAAAAACGAGTGCAGGCTAGGAAAGAAATTGCACCACCAAAATTTTGAATTAGGTCATTTAACAGATATACTGTACAGTTCACGGTTGCACCTCAATGACAGGACGGATATTCACTGCGATGAGCATACATACAGATTATTCATGGACAAGTATCCCTCTTCAGTGCCCGTGCCCTCTCCTGAGAGCCGACATGAATCCACCAGATGAATTATCCTTGTGACGCTCCTCAGGCTTCTCTCCTACCTGTTTAAGGGGTTATTGGATGTAGAACCATTACTATCACAAGGAAAGGAAAAAAAAAAAAAAAAAAAAAAGAAAGATAGTAGTCATATATAGAGATTGTTAGGGAACTAGTAACAGAATACGGTATTGTACCTCTTTTGCAATAAGTTGGAGAATTGGCAAGATTTCTGAGAAGTCTGGCCTTCCAGCAGGATCTTGCTGCCAGCACTTTTCAAGCAGTTCCGCAAGCTTGGAATGAGTATGCTTTGGGATGGTAGGCCTTAGACCCTGAACCAAAATCAGTTAAGCTCCCAAGTCTATAGTAAATACTTCACATGACAATTAACCTAACAAAAAGTCATGTGCCATGTATGCGCAAGGAAGCAACATATACACTCATATAATGGAACTCATGGAAGCTTACCTTCAAGATCTCATGTAAATTCAACCCTCTAAACAATTAATATATAGAAAAATCCAGTTAAGTGGAAATGAATAGATGAGGACACCATATTTGTTGGAAATCTTCTAAAAGGAAAGGAAATACAAAATATATGTATATATATCTAATCCAACGGGTTTCCTTTCGTAGTTAACCTAATATATTCTCCTCTTACACTTGTTTGTATAGTAATTAATAATAAGTTAATATACCCACGCATGCTTTATAGTAAATATATGCACACATGCAGTAAAACTATAGGTGGGACATTATGGCCCAGCCCAAGAGCTGAAGCCCAACATGACCAAAAATAAAAAAGGTTTGATATAGGGCATATTTCATTTGCAGATCGGACGTGAGTCAAGAAGTTGTGAGTCACAACCTAAATAGATTGGATATGCCTGTTTGATCCTTTGTCACTGTACTACAAGGAAATATCAATATAGGAGCATTTTCATTAGATATCATTACCAAGTCATAATGCTTTTAAAATTTTTGTTAAGACTCCAAGTGATTATCTAATATCTTTAAATTTGTTCTCCTAGCACTTAAGATGGGTCAAGGCATGATTCGCTCAAGCTTATGGGTCAAAAAGCCATGACCAGCAAGCAGGTTGGGTCCAATATGGGCTAGTTACACCGAAAGCACTGAAATTTAAGAAGATTAAGCTGCCTTCCTACACTTTCACGTACTTCAACTTGAAACCTAGTAATATCAGATATACTAGAGACACCATTAATGATTATTGTGGGGAATTATAATTACCTTTTGAACGACGCCCACTGCTGCTTGTAATGGTGTTAAGTATTCATATGGAAGCTGAAAGGAAAATGAAAAAAGAAATTGCATACCAGCAATATAGAGAAGTTACATATGTTCAACTGTTGCAATACCAAGAACATGATGAGCATACCTTTCCTGTAAGCAGTTCCCATAACACAATAGCAAAACTGAAAACATCAGCCTTGTGATCGTAAGGCTTGTGTTCAATTACCTAGAGTATGAAGTTAGACTAGTTAGATTCTTTTTCAGAGTGCAAGAATTAAAACAGAGGGAAGAAGAAGAGCCTCTGACAAAAAAGATGACAAAAGTAATAATGAGAGTCAGAATACAAACTTAAGCACAGCGTTCATGAACGATTATCATATATAACAAAAAAAAAATCGAAGAAATGGATGGTTCATGGGGGAAAAAGTTGGAGAATACAAGAATGATTGGAGTTACCTCGCAAGAAGGGTCCGAGTTCATCCCTCTACCAATTATCTTTAAAAAGTTATAATAAAGGAAAATCAGTGTAGAAAGAATACTAGAATTGTAAATATTTTCCATTAATGGCAACTTGTGATAAGACATTTGGGCAGGAGACATAGCAAGGTGCATGACCAAAAACCAGTAAGTAGATTGCAGAACACGAGGAGTGATTTCCCAACCCAACATACCAAACATGAGGTAAGAACTACTTCCTGATATACCAAATAAGAGACCCTTGCAATGCATAGTTTAATTGGTAAATACTAAATATAAAAGTCTCCATAAAATGACTTGAAATGAGAAATAGATATCTAAGAAATATTAAGAAAAAATGTGATCAGTTCACCCGTATCTAGTTTCACACGATGTACGCTTTTTCAAAATACTATTAAGAGTTATATTAGATTCTTTTTAATGCTATCCAAACTTTATCCTTCAATGACTCTACTTGTATATAAAACTACATATAATTTTTAAACTTACTAACTATTACATAAGTTTTAATGATATTTTACTAGTTTCCTACCCTTGAAAACACCAAAATAATTTTCTTAGTTTCATGTGTTACTATTAATTTTATGAATATTTTAATATTTTTATTTTATATCTATCCTCTAAAACATCTAAGCGATACAAAGCACTATGGCTGATTCTTTCATGCATATACAAATATTCATATGATGAACATTTATATACACCACCAATACAAACCATATTAAAATTTGAAATTATTACTGTGACATTATCTGACCATCACCTTCTTACGTATCTCAAATTTTTATAAACATTTTCTGAAAAAAAAAAATACTTTCTAAAATAAGTAAAAATTTTGTTATAAACAGAGAGGGTATAAAAGTAAACTTGTAGAAGACCAAAATGATAAAGACCCATTTGTGGAGAATACCAAGCAGGAATTTCCTTCACTATGCTTCAGTCTAATTTTGTGAAATTGGTTAAACTCTGTGGAGGTAACTAAAAAAAGGATACAATTGTATTATACAAAACATGACCCTTGCTATTCACATTAGCTTAATTAAATGGCTGAAATAAATGTTACTCTGTATTGCTTTTTATGACAATGTAGATGATTATTGTCTCGAAGTTCTTCTAGTTGCTCGGGATGCCTTGGGAAGAATGAAAAAAGTGTCTAAAATTATGCATCTTATTACCTTCTTGTGTAAACTCTTCAACTGGATATATTATAATAATAGCGAATAGACTAATAATATTTAAATTATAACAATAATGATAATGGTAATAACGATGCTTAAGATAATATGAAATAGAGTGTAATAAAATGATATATAATTAATATTTAGTCATAAATATAAAGCCAAATATACGTGCACACCACATGCAACAAAGAGTCAGATCTAATAACTCGATATCTAAAAAATATCTAACAAAAGAATCTACTAATAAATAATGGATGCTAGTTAATTTCACTCTTTCATTATTGGAATTTACTTTCAATACCTTTTCTTTCCTTCTATTACCCTTCCTTCCGCTGGACATTCCTTTGGCTACCATGCCTTGACTTTTCTTTTCATGATTTTCCTTTCCTTATTCCCATCGGTCATCCTCTTTAATGAAAATCCCTTCAGATTTTATAAATAGGGTTCATTTTCCTCAATCCAAAACACATACATCATATACTTTCTCTCTAGAGTTAGTTATTAAAAATCAACTTCCTAACTTCTTTCAGACAGTCACTGGCAAAAACGGTCACCTGGACAGAACCAGTTTGGAGAAGGTTGTTCGTTTAGTAGGATTTTACAAACAAATCCTGCAGTCTTCCTTTCTAAAAGAAATTAGAAATTAGCCTTTTGCCATTCTAAACCTCAACTAAAACTATATTTAATTATCACAACCAAGAAGAGCTGTAACTTGTATAGAGAGAAGAAAGCTTTCAAATATAGGTCATTAGTCTTCTGTTGAGTTAATATTACATGGCCAGTAATATTAAGATGAAGAAATTACACTAAAAAATTTAGCTTGGTATATTGGAAGTAAATTCGTATTAAGTATATGTTATTTAAATGGATCCAATAAAAGTAGTGGAATCTATATGAGTAATATAATTGCAGCATTATAAGATTTGTGTTTAAGGCTTTAAATTAATATAGTAAATCATTTAATAGTAAATATTCAAGCCATAAACTAAACAATACAAATGATAGTGTTATTCGTAACAATTAGATGCTAGATTTATACTTCAACTAAAAGCTAATAACTATATAATAGGGGATCCATTTAACTTTAATTGATTGCGAACAACTTAAAATTAGGCTTAATCTCACCCCTTAAAGAAGTAATGATCAGTGCAATAGAAAAGCGCAATTGAAATTATAACTTAATAGAATAATTACATCCACATCATATTATCTTATGAGAATTAAAAATACGAAAATCCCTAATTGATCCATATTAATTAGCATTATAAGAACAGATAACATGACAATTAGAGTAATATCTAAATTAAAAAATTGATGATTAGAAATTCTAGTGATAGTTTTGATAATATACATTATTTAACTAGGTTTTCCCAAATAGACTAAAAGAAAATTAATGTAAGAATTGTTGATGCAAAGAGCTAAAAACAGTATTATATTAATATGTATTAGTACTCAAGTACAAGTTTTTGTAAGGATTATTGTACGATCCCAGGTGAGTTATTCTTGAACTCACTATAACATGCATACTTTCAATCTTATAATGTTTCAAAAAATTATGCTTTTATCCCATTCTAGAAAGTTTATGAAACACTTACTAAGTTATCATGAAAGTACATAAGATTACCTAATGATTCATTCGCATGACTTTCTTGAGAATTTACTACAAATATTTTCTTGCACGAACTAAATTGCAAGGTAAAACATAAATAAATATCAGGTTAAGATAAGTCTAAGTCTGTAATATGTTACATGGTTGGTACCTATCGAACGTGGTTCATAACAAATGCCTTACAATATGGTGGTTATTTAATTAAGAAATATTACAAGAATATGGAACTTTCCTATCACCTTACACTTTCCTGGCCAATTAGCCCGAGTATTCACGACTATAGTAAACTTAAGATCCAATTGGAATCAACTTGAACATATACATGCTACCTGATAACTTGAACTTGACATTGTTGTTGATAATAAAAATAATAATATTGACAAGATTACACTAGATTGTTGGATACCTAATAGCTGATGTCACTTGATACATGTTCATGATTACTGTCGTCTTGGAGATAGTGGAAATAAACTGCAGCTCAGATAACTTGCGTGAGCTGTCAGCTCATTTCCATCTCTCTCTCTCTCTCTATATATATATATATATATAGAGAGAGAGAGAGAACAGGAAATTCACCGGCGGTGAAGAGAGTTCCTTCACCGCCACTTAAGTGGCCCAATAAAATTATTACATGTGGCACCACTCAAGATAACAAATAAAAAAACTCCCTTAACTGTCTTTTGAATAGCGCCATGTGTAATAATTTTATTGGTCCACTAAGCGGCGGCAAAGGGAGTTCCTTCACTGCCGGTGAATTTCCCGTTTGTTCATATATATATATATATATATATATATATATATATATATATATATATATATATATATATATATATGGGATTACTATATATGAATAGCCAGCTCAAGTGGTAAATTATATGAGTCAGCAGCGAAAAACTAATGATTTATTTGTTCTTTCATCAAGTGAATACAACATGCTGTATTCACCAAAAACCGTTATTTTTGTGTCCACTTGATGGAAGACGAGTCAAAACTAAAACCGAATAAATTGGGTATCAGCGGACCCTAAAAGGTCGAGATCACAATCCAAAAGAAAATTTATAAAAAAAAAAATGAGAGATAGTGGAGATGGACTGCAACTCAGATAATTTACGTGAGAAGACGATATAACAACCACTTTTTTTTATTCATTTATTTTTTTTACTACTAAAAAAATGAAATTTGGAAAAAAAAAGTTTTTTTTATGAAATCATATCTAATGTGATAAGAATCTAGAAAGGTGGTTGAATCTAAACCAATTTCTTAGATTTATCCTTATCTAGGAATTAATTATTTGAATCCCCAACTAATAAGATTCTATCTTAACTATCTAACCTCTATAATTAAATAAAATTCTCTCCTCTCTTCTGAAACGCAGTGAATTTCAGAACGTACAGGAGGAAGAGAGAAAGGAAGGAAGAAAAAAAAAGGAGCAGGCAAAAGTGAGTTCTTTTAACTCACTATAACATACTATAATTATGTTTATTTCTATATAGTTACAGTGTTTATTTCTCCACTTTGTATTATTCTCTATCTGATTTGTGACTGTTAAAATAAGATTTTTATCTTTGTCTAATTAATTTTATAGTTTATTGTAATAATATGTGCTTACTACGTGATAAATTCAAGCAATGAGATTATTTATTCTCTAAGCAATACTACTGTTCAAATCAGGTACTTACTATAAAACAAGCCCAATGAGGTATACTGTTTACATTTTCTTCTGTTCTGTTATAAAATAGTTTGTCAAATCAAGTTTTTTTTTGTAAATACTTTCCTCATAGGTAGACACTACAATGAAAGATAAAAATGTGTATAAATTTAAATTAAATATACGTAGACAAAGAGACTGATTAATGTCGTATTGATTTAGAATGACACTTTGATCTTTTTAATTCTTCATGTTTCATTGTAGCTTTAAATTGTCATCTCAAATCAGTTTGAAGTTTTTGGATGCTAACTATATTATAATTTCAATCGGATTCTCTACATTTAACAAATATATTACCTTCTTATGTGCATCTAATTTTGGACCTTTATAAAAGTTCTAGAGATCAACGCTAAGAATGGGAGCTATGAAGTTTGTAGAATTCATAATTAGAATTTAAATGCTAAAGTCCACAAATTTATGAATTGTCCCTCTCAAAAAAAAAAAGATATAAATCTGTTCTGTTCAGAACAGAACACTGTGTTCTGAATAGAACACTGTTTTGTTTTCTGTTCTGAACAGAACAGTTCTGTTCTGTTCTATTCTGAATAGAACTGCTGTTCTGTTGAACAACTACAAAAAAAAAACTATTCTGTGTTTTTATTTGAGTATGATTTTCTAAGTTTTAGTTCTTTATAATTAGTAGTTAACATGTCATTTACAATTACTATGAGGAGCATATTATAGTCTTGATTATATCCTTTCGGAAAGACATTTATATTATTAATTATCACTCTTATTTTCAACAATATAATTCTTTTTCTTTTCTTCTGCAGTTTTGTGCATAAATAGTTTTTAGCATGCCTTCTTATTGATATATATATATATATATATATATATATATATATATATATATATATATATATATACATACACCTCACATCTTAGTAATATTGTCTACGAAACTTATCATCGTTTTTTTTCAGTATCCTTTATTGTGGTCGCTCTAAGCCAGCATAAGAAAACTTTTACCATTAAAGAGAAAAAAAAATGAGCAGCAAAACGAGACATGATAAGGTACTGACTGAATGCAAATTGCTATCATATGTGATTGGTAGTGAATTATTAATTACTGTGTTGTACATTGTTTTTTTATTATTACCGTTACTGCTACTGAGTATTAAAATTTAATAATGACTACCAATCCATTGAACTAAACTTGAACCAATACTGAATTGATACACTGGGATTTTGGAAAAAATTAGGGTTCATATGAAGTTTAATGGCTGGACGTAACTGTGCTACTCTTTTTCATTTTTGAGAGGATCGGGATAGGCTCCGATTATTACTGCACCACTGTTTCCCTTTATGGGAGGATCGGAATAGGCTTCGATCATTACTGCACCACTGTTTCCCTTTTAGGGAAGATCTGGATAGGCTCCGATCAAATTTTACTGTTTCGTTTTTCCGGAGATAGACGGGAATGCGTCCGGACCAGTCAATTTCATATTTTCCTAAATTTTCAAATACCATAATTAAAAGACGTCAACTGAAAAAGAAAAAAAAACTAATGATAACCACACAAAACGTTCGAATATGAGATTGCCCACCTTTTATTTGCATATGACTGTTCATGATATTGAGACATTATTGTTATTTTTTTTTGTGTTTTACTGTTTATCATTGAATCGCTTTACTGACGATCCTGGTTATGCATGACCAGATGCAGACATTTATCAAGTATTAGATCCAGCAGAAACAGAACAGGATGTGACATATTTTAAGAAACAGGCAAATCTACAGGAATGATGATTTTTTTTTTTAGTTAATTACTTTTATATTAGGAAAATGTAATAAGTGCATATGGCACTTCATTTAGTTTTATGTGAGACATTCCTTTTATTCAGAGATAATTTTATTGTAATGACATTTTATTGGTTTTATTTATAGGTAACTAATTATTACCTTGGTTGGAAAAAAAAAATTTATCGTTTATTACTATTTGTCATTCATATTCTTTTGTGTTGTAACTGTAATGTTTTTTTAGCCTTGTCGAGTTGTCATTCGACGTCGAACGCCTTAGCTATCCACACTATGGAAAGTGGGGCATTACAGACGACTCATTTCGATTACTCTCTCTCTCTCTCTCTCTCTCTCTCTCTATATATATATATATATATATATATATATATATATATATATATATATAAAGATTACTGTAAATGAGCTGCCAGCTCAAATAAGTTATGTAAATCAGATGTAAAAAACTAATGATCCCATTATTTTTTATCAAAATCCTTTTAGAATCATGACTCCACCTTAGTACCTTCTTAAGGATCATATTTCATAGATTTTGGAGTTCATTTGGTATTCTATCAAGTGGATGCAAAATTTTGTATTTAACAAAAACTATTAATTTTGTATTTATTTGATAGAAGGCCAAATCAAGACTAAAACTCAAGAAATTGAGTTTGAGTGAATCCTAGAGGGTCGAGATTATGATGTAGAGAAATATTTTGAAAAAGAATATTGGTGATAGTGGAAATAGACTGCAGCTAAAGTAAATTACGTGAGTTGTCAGCTCATTTCCGTTACACCATGATATGGCTTAATCTACCTGCACATATATAAAGGTAAGTTACCTATGCACATCCACTGACTCACATTTGACCAACCCTATGGATGATCCGAACATTCAATACAACCTTAAAAGCAGTAAACATCTAGAGTTCAAAAATCACATGGTTTGGAATTTTATATCTTGCAAATCAAGTTTGTCAAGATAGCAAGCTTTTATGAGCATTATGAACCATTCAATTTCAACATTAAGTTGTATAGAATACAAATTCCAATGATTTAGCATTATAAAGATTACATTGAACAGTTAGGATCATCCATGAGATTGGCAAAATGAGTAATTTAGTAAGCGTGCATAGGTAACTTATGAACATCCGTAGGTACACAATTTCCACATATATTGCGTTTTGATGACCCTGATATGCATGTGCACACACTAAGATAGATGCACTTGTCAGATTCAGGTGTTGAAGCACTTCGAGGAGATAGAGGAACTGCAGCAGTGGTCCCTTGTTCGCTATCTTGTCATGTTAATTTTGCTTTTGAAGATGGAAAGCTACTTTAAGCTTACGTCATAGTTTTTATTATTGTTATGTTATTATGTCTTTATGATCATCATGCTATTTAAAACTCTGTTAAATTTCATTTTATCATTTCATTTCTGCTAAATTTATTATTTGTCAAGTTATTATGTATCCATGATATTAGGAGCACTTTACCTGTGTCTGGGGCTTAACTGTTCTTACCTCTAGATCTATGGGCAATTCTCATAATATACACCTCATTTGTTGTGTATGTTCAACAATAGACGATAGAGTCATATTAGTATTTTAAAGCTAGATATGGATAATATAGGTTTAGAAGGTATAAAAATTAACTGCTTTTTTGTGTTATTTTCCTTTAATTCTTTGAATTAAGTAAAAATGCAACATTCTTTGACATCAAGAGAAGAATGCATACTTGCTAATAGTTTTATTTTCCAACTATTATTCATAGCAATAAGAAAACGTAAAAATTAAATTGGGAACTTTTATGATCTTTCAAATGGGTTTTTAATTTTTTATCACATGGGAACTACTAAGATCCTTTAAATAGGTTATCACAATTTTTTCGAATCAAACTGAGTACTGATTCTGTATGGATCAAAACAACAGAAAATGAAAATGAAAAATAAAAAAAAATAAAATCAAATTATCTTCTTTCAAAATCACACAAGTCCAAACCAAAGAAAAAATTTCACAAGTCGCAATAAATCATGATACCCAGATATCAAAACCATGAATTAAGAAATATACAACAATACCCATCAACAACTAGCTATTCTGAAGGATCCGTAGTCATAATACCTTAAAGAACTAGTTCCTTCTCCTTGAGAAAGAACCTAAACCCATGCTTTCGAAATATTACAGTTAAAAAGATTCAGATCTAGTTGCAGGGGCGAGACCATAGGGGGCGAGACCGTAGGGCCCAAGGTGATCCGATTCCCTCTATTTGAAAAAGAACTAAATCCCATTTCAAAACACTTGCAAGAAAGTGGTGGGGTAGGGTACGGGTATGCTTCAAGATGGATGTAGATCTGGATCCATATGGCAGGCTTATTGATATGTTGTTAGCTCAGATTAGGTCAATCAAAGGCATATCTAGTTCATGCCAGCTTGCCAGAGGGAGAATTGGTGGCATACCCATAAATAGTTCATTACTAAGTTTTAATAGGTGGTAGATTTGGAGCAAACAAATAAAGTACCTCAATTCTAAAACAACTATATCAAGATGCAACATAAATATATGCAATAACATATACTAGATTCAATTAAAAAACTCTTCTTACAAGTATACTGCATATAGTGATGATACAAATGCGATCATTCATTTATGTTAACTCCTCATAACTAAATAAATGGTTTTATACATAATTATCATGTTTTAAGATAAAAAAGCTAAGTACAAATCTACATGCTACCTTCATGTTGGATAGTTAAATATAATTACAGCATTGCTTCACAAAGAACTATTTGGATCCCTTCACTGATTCATCACTTTGGCTAAATTCAAAACTAAAGCATCATCAAACTCACGTTACATGAAAAGGAAAAAACCATAATTCAGGATATAGAAGTGACGAATGGTACCTCTGGAGCCATCCAACGGTAAGTTCCTGTTTCTGCAGTCATAACTCCAGTTTGAGCTTTAACACGAGCAACACCAAAATCCCCAACCTTGACAACCTATATAGCAAGTGTGTTGATGAAACCAGAATAAACATTATAACTAATTAAGGGTGTACCAGTGCATAGGCACTTTGAGAAGCATTATGTTATGGGTGGTATGGGTGGATGTAGGCACCTAGATAAGCATTATTCAAATCCAACGAATACTTTATACATCTATTAGCACATTCTTGTAACAGCAGTCCGTTGCAAGATCGTGGAAGGGCCTGACATGCATAGCTATACACAAATATTGCATAAAGACTATTAATATGGCTCAATCCTATGATCACCATGCCACAGTGCCTGTACCTTGAAATTTCTATCAAAAGCTATACCAACTAGTTTCACGAACTCAAATCTTTTAATTTACTCTCATATACATCAAGAGACCATAAAATAGACAGCTGGAAGCAACAAGTTGTTTAAATATGGCCTTGGCTATTTCAAACCTAAAGAAATTTGTGTAGCAGGATTTTAATATGTTTAGATCATAATTAATTGTTTAAGAACTTGAATTCTAAAGTAAAGATGTAATCAACTGTCTATTCAAAGCTATAGAATTTTAACTTCATACAAGCATGAAAATAAGCCAGACATCTTGTTTACTACTTGGACATGTTTTGAAATCATCTTGTTTACTACTTTGGACAAAAGTTGAGGATCCGCCACTAGACCACTCGTACTTTCTGGAGCAGATTGAACAGTAATATATTTCTCATGCCTCTACTTTTGTACTATTGATACTCTTTTGTCGACTTCGTTCCTACTCTCATATTATTTATTGACACTAGATCTATCCACTATACTTGTTGCTTTCGATTTAAAGACATGAATATCTTACTTTATATGGAAGTAGACTAACTTCCAAGATCCTAGTAAGCGAGTTGTGTTTCAATTTTTTTTTCCTGTTATTATTTATTGGCCTCATGCATCTCGATTTATACATGCCCACCCGTAGCCTACTCCATTCTGTGCTTCGTTGGAAATGTGGGATTACACAATTACTGCATGCCATGCATTTGAAGCAATATAAATTTTTTTAAGAAAGCCATTGTTAACCAAAAAAGTTAACATCTATCTTTCACATAATTTTGCCTGTTGGATCAGTTCAATAGGCAAGCAAAATGTATACATTTTCAAAGATCCTCTTTGTTATTAAATATGTGGAGCTCCCTTGAGCCCTTTCTTAGTCAGTTTATGGACTAAATCATGCAGAAACATCTTAAGTATGCATGAAGGTCATATATCACAGGTAACAGCATTTATTCTAGTTGAATGTCAACTGAACCTGCCTTATTTTCATCCATCAGAAGATTGGCAGCCTTCAGGTCCCGGTGTATAATATTATTTTGGTGCAAGTAGTTCATACCCTTGGAAACATCAATGGCTACTCTAAGTAATGCCGGAAGCTTGAAAACACCTTTCCGTTTATGAAGGAAGTCATAGATGCTTCCTCCTGACATGAATTCTGGAAGAAGAAAGCAACACAATAGATCCTCAATGCCACTATTAAATGCCAAAGCAAAGATTTTATTTCATTCAATGACAAGATCTTGAAAACTAATAGACAACCATTCCTGGAACTTATAAAATTCAGTACCTGTCACAATACATAAGCTAGGAGGCCTGGTACATGCACCAATAAACTGCACAACATTCTTGTGACGAACTTTTCTATGGAAACAAGCAAAAAAAGACATGTTTATAGTGGGAAAAACCAGCTCAAAAAACAATAAGTTAAAGCTATCATTTTCAGTTCGATGGTGGTTATGTCCTACTTTTGACATCTTAAGGCCAAAAGAAGAAATAACCACTAATTTACAAGTAATAGATGGTGGTAAAATGGATGTGAGTGAGATAATTCATCTTTTTTTGAGAATTCTGATTTGCCTGTTATGGCATCTAAACCACTCTCATATAGAAATATTTTAGCCCATAAAATTTGCATTATCTAAACCAATACACAGACAACGCAAAAATCTACCCATGGCTTCCTACCATTATTAGAAGTATCACATCTTTTTCTGAGAATTCTGATTTGCCTGTTATGGCATCTAAACCACTCTCATATAGAAATACTTTAGCCCATAAAATTTGTGTTATCTAAACCAATACACAGACAACACAAAAATCTACCCATGGCTTCCTACCATTATTAGAAGTATCACAGACCAGGTAACCTAAACCAGAAAGAGATGCAATGATTCTGACTATGCAATAGAATAAACATAGCAGCTGAATTGATACCAGATGAAAAGATATTAGTAGCAAAACACATGCCACCTAGTGTGGTCAGTTACAAGTTTACTGGCCACAAAGTTATCTGAACAGAAATCTTTTGGGGTGTCATCCTTCTTTCACATGATTGGGCCAGCCCTTGGGATAATCCTTCATCCAGCACCAAATATTTCTGAAGTTGACTTTAAACATAAATAGACATCCCAGTTTTCCCTAATATTTCAACTAATTATGAGCACCCTTATTCCATTCACCTCTAGCCAAGTGGCTAATACTAAGGCTCAGTTTCACAGTATCCACGCAAGTAGTCTACAGGGACCATCTACGGTTTTCTAAGGAACTACATATTGATCAGAATCTGCTGCCACACACACTAGGGAAAATTAAAATGCTACATTGTAGGAAACAAATTGAGAAGTATCAATAGTTCTGCACTGGAAGCATTTGTATTCTGGACCCTAAAAAAGAAACAATATGTTTTTAAATTATCTTATCACAATAGGTTATTGTGTTGTGCAACATGAAAGTTCTGAGAAAATGGTATTAAATTACATCTAACCCTTTTCTCTAATGAAGTGATACGGCATGATCCAGATTTCTAAAACATTACGCAAAGGGAGATATGCGATAATGTGGCTAGATACAATGTGAGTCGCAATTATACAGTTAGTCAACCACATATCAGACATCTCATGAAATTTGCTAAAAGTTTTGGGTTATATACCAGTTGGTAATGGCCTTTCCTATTCCCAGAGCCCGGTCAGTTAGTTATGCTGGAGAAAAAGGACAACTAAGTTATTAAGTAGGGCTAGTTGGTGGCAATGAGGTGGCTAAATGCAACAAATTGAGGAAAAATTTACATGGATAGGCAGTCAAAGAGCAGATATAAGATTTCTCATGAGGATTGTCAAGTATCTTGGGTTTACCAGTTTGGAAATAGGCTTCCTATTCCCAAAACATGGTCAAGTTAGTTATGCTGGTGGAAAATGATAATAGAACGACAGCCACAAGTCATTGAGAGGACAAGTTTGCTTATTTTTCATATATAGATATTAGATAAAATGGACCAAATTATCTGATGCATTCACCTCCAAAATATAATGCTTTCTCCTGCTTCCCATTCAAATTACCACAATAATAAGGATAAAGAAAAACACACTCAAGTTAACGCAAGACGGAAGCGGATTAGGGTTAGGGATTTGGGAAATTAGAGTTAGAGGAATTGGGAAAAAACACAAAAGATTCGAGAATCCGCTCAGGCGAATCCACGCCCACTCTCAATGAGTCCACGAGAAGAGATTTTGACTTATGCGAAATCCATGCAAGAATTTTCTCAAATTTTCATATTTCATTCAAAATCTTTCAAAATACTTCATACAATATTTATTTATAGAAAAAATCCAAAAATCCAATCCTAACATAATCAAAATAGAATCCTACCAAATAAAATCCTATCAAATCTGAATCAAACTAAATCAAATCTTATCATATCTCAAGAACTAATAAAATTCTCTCATATTAAATAAAATATCATCTGATATCCATCAACTCTCCTCGGTTTCAAAGCATTCATCTCCGATGAATACGAAAATAAGAATTGTTAAATACATCCGGATTGAACTGATCAGTATCCATGAAGCATTGGGCAATGGTGGCGGTCGAGAAACTATAACACGCGCATCACAATCTGAACCAAAGTGGTGGAAGTGGAATTAGCTTCTTTGGTGATCTTGTGTCAAATAACGGTAGATCTGGATAAGCAGTTGCAATGATTCCATGATATATCGATGCCATAGGTAGTGAAAGGAATCTTCATCGGAACTTCATAGAAATTCGTATGTAGAACGTATAAGTTCTTCACAATTTTTGAAAAGAATCTCTCAGGAGGAACCAAAACTTTTATTTCATTATCAAGAACAAATTCCTGCAAAATAGTATGTGGATATCCAATAAATTTGTACTCATCATTGCAAATTGCTATCTGTTTAAAAATCTTATTATGCATAACAGGCAAATACAATACAACAAACTCAAGTGATACAACACCTAAAAAGTGATATATGGGTTCCTTAGAAGGGCATACATCAACCACCGCAAATGATATAATATCACTATACTCATTTGGAACTTGGTGAATCTTGGTAGGAAACTCCAAAAACTCGCTAGAAAATGAAATATTAGGGGTAACCTGTCAAGACATTGGAAGGATCCTCAAAGATTTACTAGTAGCAATATTACTATCAACTATTTCATGCTCGGTCTCTTCTTTATCGTTGGTTCCAAAATTGAATACGTAGTATCATGTGGGGATGCACTGAACTCTATTAAAACATTGAGTATCAGTAGTATTTTTTAATGGTAGTATGGATCACAGTAGGAACATGGATCTCAGTTGATGCATGTGTGACTCATTAACAGTATTATCATTAATCAAAGAAGAAATGGTAGTATTGACAAAAAGAGTAGATGTACTAGATTCTAATTGTGATTCAACAACAGTACTTTCCTAAGAAACATGAAGCTCAATAACTCCCAAATTGTCAACGTGATCAATAGGCATAATATCCATGTGTTGACTTTTGAATGGGCACTCATAATCATAATGCCGAAATATGTGACACTTAGAATACTTGATCATGATACATTGAGAGACAGAATGTCCATATTTATCACATTTAGGATATTTTCTAACATTTAGAGTGAATCTCTTTTCCAATTTATCGTAGAAGTGATTTCTATAATATTTAGGAAGATACTCCTCTATAAAAATATCTTTCATATCTTCTTATGAATTTATAGGATTTCTATAGAGTTCCTCACGCTCTATCTCTACAGAAATCTAAAAATTTTTGACTTGTCCTACTAATCTTCTCCTAACAAATTGAAATGTGCATCTGTTAGACATCTCATAACAATCGACGTAACATTCCATATTCACCACCTAATCAATAAAATCACAGGTGGAGGAATAACTATCAAATATAGGATCTTTATGCCAAAATTTTTCATCTAATATCTCTCTAGCAGCACGCAAATCATAGATATAATTAGGCCTCTTTGACTCTAGATGACGATTAGATCGTGCTGTAAAATGGCATATTTACTATCTAGAATGGATCATGTGATGCAAATCAGTCAAATTTGCAGATGATTGAGCAAAATGTAAGACTCAGGCAACCAAATGCATGCACAAAATTAATATATCCCAATAATTCAATTGCTAAATGCAAATGAATATGAAGTACGAATTTGATGAAAAATAGTTAATAGGGTTAATTATAGTTAAACCCCCTGTAGTATAGGGGGTGTGTAAGTTAACACCCCTGAAATTTGAAACTCTCAAAAAACTCCCTGTACTTAGTTATTTTCACTCTCTTTTTTTACTAAAGTGCACTTTTGTCCTTCAAATTCTATTCTACCCTCATCCCTCTTTTTAACCAGCACACACTCTCTTTATCTCCTCTCTCTCTCTCCCTCTCTCTCAGTCACTCTCTCTCTATCCCTCTCTCTCAGTCAGAAAGGGAGCGTGAGTGACTGAGGGAGAGAAAGAGAGGAGAGAAAGAGAGAGGAAGTGTGCTGGTTAAAGTGAGGGATGAGGGTAGAATAGGAATTTGAGAGATAAAGAATGCATTTTAATAAAAAAAGAAGAGTGAAATTAACTAAGTCCAAGAGGGTTTTGAGAGTTTCAAACTTCAGGGGTGTTAAGTTACACACCCCCAATACTACAGGGGTTCTGACTGTAATTAACCCTACTAAATAATTATGAGATCACTAAAGAGAAGAAATTAACTTTTCTATTAATAAATTATTGCAATCCACTAATATTTACAAAGAATTTAGAAATTGAAATTCAGTTCAAGTCAAGTTTCACCTGGAGGGATGAATAGTTCACGCCCAAATGTATGATTCCATAAAGTTTTTTAAGAGATTACCCACAACTGAGCTCTGATTTTTATATATAGAAACCCTGGAACAGTGGTAATAGATGCGGATATGATTGAAAGATCACTGCTTCGAAAACAGCTCGAATCGGAATTGAAACAGGCTCCGAATAAGAAAAACCCTTAACGGGTCTGCATTGTCTAAACAGGTCTGCACTATGAACTGAACCCAAATTGAAACTAGATTGGATCTTAAGTAAATCGGGTCGGGTCTGCAACTAATAAATTTGCTAGTCCAAACCAAATCAATTCCCAAATCACCTTTGGTCTTCTTCTATTGGATGCGGGTTGCTTAACAGGTCCAACACAAACCGAAACCCGAATCAAACTCCTCTTGGTCTCTGGTGTCCTCGGGCGACGAGGGAGGTTGGGAAGGAGGAACTAAGGTGGCATGGTGCTAAGGTTGTGAAGGCGGAGCAGCAATGGGTTAGGAGATTGTAGATGTATGGCGACGCGGGAAGGGCGTGGAGGTTTTGGCTAATTCCAAGGGAGATGCCAGTGGCCACATATCCGACCAGAGGCGACGACACGGTTAGGCTAAGGATGGCGGCGACGACGTTGGGTTTGAGGATCCAGTGGTGACTGTTGGAGGAAGTGCTAGGAGCAGCGTTAATGTGAGGGCGCTTGGTATTGAATAGGGTGCTGGAGGAAACTTGCCTATGTTGTTGGGGTTTTGGGGAATGGCTGAAGAGGAATGGCCAAAAGAGGATTTGAGTGGAGTTGTTTGGGATTTGGGGATGGCCAAAGAGGGATTTGGTGAAAACAACAAATAAAATTAGGGAGGCCACCCAGACGAATTCATGCATACTCTCAACGAATCCACAAAGAAAGATTTTGGCTCAAGCGAAATCCACGCAATAATTTTCTCAAATTTTCATATTTCATTCATCATCTTTTAAAATACTTCATACAATATTTATTTATAAGGAAAATCCAAAAACCTAATCCTAACAGAATCCAAATAGAATCCTATCAAATAAATTCCTATCAAATCTAAATCAAACTAAATCAGATAATATCATATCTCAAAAACTAATAAAATCCTCTCATATCAAATAAAATCTCATCCGATCTCCATCACAAGTCCTTCGAGTTCATGAGCAGTTAGTTTTCACAAGAAAGAAACTTCAAAATGCTTAACCCATGTCCATATATCAGGACAAGTAGAACTTCAATATCTCAAAACAACTGATAACCACAAAACTACTTTATTAAGATTTATTTATACAGAAAGGTAATGAGATAAAGATAGATGGTGGTCAAAGTTTGTGGAAACGGCATGATCAGCTTGTCAGATCTCCATTTAGTGGAAAAAAGAAAAGCTTGAATAAGAAATATGCAAGGAAAAGGTAAGGGGATTAACCCGTGGGGAACCGGATATCAAAACGGGCCTACTTTATGGGGATGAGAAAATGGAATGAAGGGTAGGGATGGTAACGGCCGCATCCACGGGCTAATTTTTGGCTCTCTCTATACAAAATTTTGGCTTAAAAAATTGAGATTTTTATTTTTAATTCAAAATTGCATAGGGCGGGCCACAAATTGACCCGTGGATATGTCCATTGCCATCCCTATTGAAGGGTGAGATTGTTTTTTCATGAGATAATGATCACCACCCTATTCTAGCATCTTCATTTACTAAAGAAAAACAATAGATCTCCTTAATTACTTGCAAGTTTACTCACTCGTATGTTGTTTTCACAGGGCCTAATCAATTTGTTTGTTGCATGTGAACATTTAAATCAGATCATATATTTATAACAAATTAACCAGAAATAAACTTTTAAATCCAAACGAAGGGGAAATTTTAGTTCGTATTAGCTAGAAAATCCATACAGGCCGTGAACAGGTCTATTAATTAACTTATCCTTTTATTGAGTTATCCAAACTAGAAATTACCATTCCCTTTTGAAGTAGCCACAGAAAAAAAGATGAGCCAAATGAGAAAGCTGAGGACTTTCCACAGTTAGTATTGTTGTTATACTTATTCATGGCAAAAACTATATTGTGTGAGAAGAAAATCTACAAAATAATATCAATTCCCTCTCCCATAGAGTCCATATATGCATCAATATATGTTCTATTCTTACCGGTAAGTATGATAATATTACGATTAAATTAGCCTTAGCTCATTAAGTGTCATGAAGAAAGGATGTAAAAGCACACTTACTGATGGAAATCGAACAAAATAAAATGCTTGGATTTAGATAGGATTTTTAGGTTAAGTTTGAGTTTGAGTTTTGATTAGACCAGTATTGTTAGGGATTTAGATTTTAATTTTGGTTATAATTTTATTCTTATCATTATTGTTAGGAATATCCTAAAAATAAGCCTTGTAAGCGAAATTGAAATTATGGAATGAAAAAGGAAAAATTTGTGAAAATTATTCTTTGGTGGATTTGTATGTTAAAATACTTCTTCGTGGATTAGTTGAGAATGAGCATGGATTCGCAAAGGTGGATTCCAAATATAATTTTTAAATCTCTCATCGTGGATTCATTGAGTGGGTGAGAGATCACCTGTATGTCGAAACCAAATTAATATTTTATCAATTTCTATTAAAATTCTATTTTCTTTTGTTCATCCCCAAATCTCCAATTTTCTCACTACCAAACCCTAATTTAACTTCTATGTTGCATCAGTTTGGTACCAGAGCTAACTTTCCCATTCCACATCCTTTCCATCTCTTCCATTTTCTTTAATTTTATCTTAGTTTTTAATTTTTATTATTTTTCTTTTTTGAGAAAAGAAATTAGAAAAAAATATAAAAAATTCAAAGAAGTAAGTTAAAAAAAAGAGAAGAAAAAAGTAAAAAGAAAACAAAAAAAGAAATATTGAGAAATAGAAAAGCAAAAAAGAAAAAAGCAAAAAAAATAAAGTTCTTCAATCTCCCCCGATCCAAAAGCTTCAAGTTCGAGCAACATTATCAAGTATCGACAACATCAAATCATCTTCCTCCGACGAAGTATCGCATATCAACTTCGCTGCAACCCAATACCCAAGTCCACAATCTCACCTCTTCATTATCATCTATTTCATTGAGCATCGCTAATAAAATTCAACCATGAACTCCAATGGCACCAGTTCCTCTACTGCCATCATGTTCTGATTAAGAAGGTTTGTGTGAGAATGCTGATTTCAACAATGATTTTTTTTTTTTACATTTTCTATGCCTGCATTCATCGAGGATGAATGCTTTGTAACCAGGGAGAATCGATGGAAATCAAATAATATAAAGTGTTCGGATTTAGATAGGATTTTTAGATATAGAGTTTTGATAGCATTTTGATGAGATCATTGTCATAAGGATTAAGATTTTGATTTTTGGCTAGAACTTTGTTCTTATCATTATCTTTAGGAATTTCCTATTTTAAACCGGGTAAGGAATTGAAATTATGGAATGAAAAATGAAAAGTTTGCAGAAATTATGCTTTGATGGATTCGCATCTTAAATTCTTTCATCGTGAATTCATTGCGAGTGGGCGTGAATTCGCTTTGGTGGATTTCAATTACAATTTTTAAATCTCTTATCATGGATTTGTTGAAAGTTGGTGAGAGATTACCTGCATGTCGAGGCACAAATTACTTTTTAGTATTTTTTTTTATTTTTGTTCCAAATTTATACAAAAATTCTATTTTCTTTTGTTCTTCCCCAAATCCCCAATTTTCCCGCCACCAAACCTTAATTTAGCTTCTATGCTTTGTCAATTTGGCATCAGAGCTAACTTTCCTACTCCACACCCTTCCATTTCTCTAATTTTATCTTAGTTTTTATTATTTATTCTTTTTTGAAAATAAATCAAAATAAAAGAGAAAAATCAGATAAAAAATGTGAAAAAACAAAGAAGAAAAAACTGAAAAGAAAACAAAAAAATAGAAAAAATTGAGAAATAGAGAAAAAGAAAGAAAAAGAGAAAAAAAATCAAAGTTCTTCAATCTCACCAGATCCAAAAGCTTCAAGTTCGAGCAACATTATCGAGCATTGACAATATCAAATCACCATCTTCTGACGACAAATCGCCAATCAACTTCACTGCAACTCAATACCCAAGTCCATGATCTCACCTCATCATCATCATCTACTTTACTGATCATCGCCGATCAGATTCAACCCCAAACCCTAATGGCACCAATTCCTCTACCGCCATCATGTTTTAATTGAGAAAGTTTGTTCAAGAATGCTGAAAAGTTCAACAAGGACATTTTTATATATATTTTATATCCGCATTCATCAGGGACGAATGCTTTGCAGCCGGAGAGAACCAATAAAAATCAAATAAAATAAAGTGTTCAGATTTAGATAGGATTTTTAGATAGAATTTGAGTTTTGAAATAGTTTTGATTAGATCATTATTGTTAGGGATTTTGATTTTGATTATGATTTTGGTTAGAATTTTGTTCTTATCATTAGTTTTAGAAATTTCCTATAAACAAGTCTTGTAAGCAGAATTAAAATTATGAAATGAAAAATAAAAAATTTGTAGAAATTATTCTTAGCGTGAATTCACATGTTAAATTCTTTCTTTGTGGATTCGTTGAAAGTGGACATGAATTCGTCTTGCTGGATTACCAAAACAATCTCCTCGTATATTCGTTAAGAATGAATGAGAGACCACATGAGTGTCTAAGCTCAAATTAATCTTTATTATTTTTTATTTTTATTGCAAACTTCTACAAAAGTTCTATTTTATTTTATTCTTCCCAAAATCCCCAATTTTCCCACCACCAAACCTTAATTTAGCTTTCACTAACTCTTTGAATTATGCATGAAATCATAAGAGGCGAACCATACATTGTATCCATTGAACATAGGGAATTTCTACGTTGTGGCCAATAGTAACTATTAGATTAGAAAAATATCTTGTATTCGGATCTATTTTAGGTTTAGTTCTACGTCGCCTGTTGATTGTTTACATGAAGTTAAGACACTTATAAATATATATATATTTCTTGATTCATAATAAATAAATTGATTGGCTCTGGTTATTTCAGAATATAGTATCATAGCGCGTTATGAAATAAATTTTACCCGTCAATCTCAACAATCTTAATCAATAGACGACTTCGACTCTCATTCTGACACCGACTCCAATTTCGACTACGCAATCGTGTTAACAATTCGATAACTCTGATTCCAACTCCGATTCTGACTACGACTCCGTAATCGCATCGCCAATTCGATCTTGCATATGCTTCAGTTTCTTCTTCTCTGCTTCGTGACTGCAGGGATTTTAGTTGATCCCTTCTCGACTGCAATAGTGTAATCCAGTCTTTATGCAACCCTTTACTCTTTCTTTGCCTACTACTATTTCAAAGAAGAAATTTATCTGTTGTCTATTATTACTTCTAAAAAGAAGATTATTTGCTGCCTGTTGCTTCTATTGAAAAAGTTTATCTACTGCCCATTACTACTTCTAAAAAAGAATTTTATCTACTCGAATACGGGTGTGCCCTGATGATTCAAATAATTCATCGACTGCTACTACTACTACCGTCTACTCCTGCTACTGTTGTTGTTCATCTACTTCGATTTAATCTGTACTATTGACGAGAAAAATAGTGTTTTCTAATCTGTGTAACAAATTGAATATAATTGATATTTATACTCCAATTTAAGTGGGAGTGTTATATTTAAAAACTATCTTGTATTTGGATCTAGTTTAGATTCAGTCTCACATCGCCTGTTTGTATGGTATTGAGACACCTATAAATATACGTATCCATTGACTCATAATAAATAAATTGATTGGCTCTAATTTTTCATAACAATAACAAGTTTCATCTGGACCCGAAACCTTTGAATTGGCACCCCCATTCTGTGTCACGCCCATAGATTTCGAAAACCAGACGCACAGGTTGAAACAGAAAAGTCTACATGTTAAACTTATGCTACATGTTCAACTAGCACCTGCAACATCCGTTATATACCATTTGGCCTAAAATAAACAAAATGGGCATGAACATTGAAATAAAACTAGCAGGTTTATTTACTATTAAGGATGAATTATGTTTTTATTATAGTATCCAAATGGAGGCTACAAGAAAAAAATTGGCTAATTAGGTTGGGTTAAATAGATAAATATACTATCAAATAATGAGTATTTTCAGACCAACCTCATAATATAGACTTCCTGGGCAAATTCACGCTGCATGTCGACATCTACACGCTCGGGCTTAAATACTTTAATTGCTACCTCCTGACTACAATATGTTCCCAGGTAACTGAGAGAAAAACAGTAATACTACAATCAAAATCTTTTCAAGATACCTACAAGTTTTCATAAAGTCCTCAAAGAAAATCTTATGATAGTAACTGTGAAAACGTACAGGTCACCGTATGAACCAGAGGCAATTTTGTTTTCAAACTTCAGTAGCCTGACATCAATTTCCCATGCATCAGTCACATCGGCAGGTATCTGGACATGGTGAGGTAAAGACTCCGGAGCAGCTTCTTCATTTTCTATTTTAGGAGACCATGGATGAGGTTTTAACCATGTTTGTTTCTGCAAAGAACTTGCAATGTAATTCACAATATTTGCATTGCTAAAGTTAGAAATAGTTTCTAAATCCAGTAGAGCAAATCAAAGAAAATTTCAAACATCTTACGTAGTATGTTTGATAGCACGACCAGGCATAGAAAATGTTGATAACTATTAAAACAGAGACACATATAAAAGAAAATTAAATCAAAATGAGTAAGAGAATTCCTACTAAAGTAAGGACCCAGTCCTCAGATATTCAATACAAAACTTAATCCGTCAGTACAGTAAATAACATGCAGCAATCTACCATCAACACTAAAATCACAAATTTTGGGACATCAATATTTATGGTGGAAAGAAACAGGGAGAAGAATACAGATCCACAAACAGTTTCAATGATTTGGAAAAAGTTTATGATGGGTCGCCAGATAGATTGTGGTGTGTTTAGATAGGATGCAAGTATCTAGTAGGTATATTTATATGATTAAGGATATCTAGTATACATCAACCAAAGTAGAACGATTGAAGATGCCATATTATTTGATCAAGGATCAGAATTAAGTTCTCATCATGTGCATTACTTGGGGAAGAACATTCTGGACATATGACGGATGAACTTCATATTGTGCATGTTGTTCGTTGACGTTATAGTTGATGAAATTATGAAATGATTCTTGATGAGAGCTAAAATCACTCCATCAACAGAACACTTGGACAATATCTTTACGAAAGGTACATCACCTAAAGTTTCTCAACACCATGTGACAAGCCGGACATAATTATTATGGGTTTGGTTAACTAGATTTAGACCCATCTGGATTTAGATCCATTACGGGTACTATCCACTTTGTAATTATATATCCCAAAAAATAGTGGGTAAGTTGCATAAATTGTAAATGAGGTCATGAGTTTATTGAAGATTTATGCTAATCTCATAGTAAGATATATGTTTAAGATCATAAAAATACTGCAAAGAAAATAAGATAGAAGGAATGTATGTTAAGATGTAATTTCATATTATTCTTTTACAAGGACAAAAAGAATATGAAAATTAATCCATCATTCCGGATTGAGTAGAAAAGAAAATGAAACTAGAAGAAAATGGATAGAGGTCTTGGGTTCATGCTGTGATAGCCAAGGCTAAAAGCAATGAACAAAACTAGCTCCTCAGACAAACATATACTATAACGACCTCAATTTATAACCGTTCAAGATTTTTTCTGGACTTTGGGAAGGACATATGGATATATGTGTGCAGATTTAATGTGGCATTCAAGAAGCATACAGATGATTATCTTTTACATATTATAAAGTAAAACTACTTTCAGTTCAGAATTGATTTATCCATTAATCCACAGATGAATTACATGGAATAGCAGATTAACCCCATAAAAACAAGACCTATTTAGCATGAAACACCAATATAATATTGACATAAAGATCAGGACCATGAACGAAAATTGCTTTCTTGAATTTATTTACATCAAAATAGTCAAGCCTTCTTTTCATTAGAAAGTTGAAAACAGTAAAGGAAAGTGCAGCAATTTATACCACAATTGTGAAGAGCATCAATGTTTTGAATAAGTCAAACTATATTACCTCAATCTTCAGGAGTTCCTTCTGCAGTGCACTCCTAAGCTGCTCAGTCTCCTACAAGTTTTCAGCAATTAAGAATTGCTGTACACAGTGTATAAATAGCAGATGCATCTAAGAGGATCATTGGCTAAGTCAAAACACAAGAATACTCGCAGTTAAAGGAAAGGTCAATTAAAGATACCTATGAGAGTTGAAGCATACTTATTTTCTATATACACTAATCCACAAATATAGGAAATGTAAATTAGCCATTATCTGCAGGTATCTTTTCCTACCAAAAAGTTGGCACGTCTCATGTCTTACACATAACCAGACATCATAAAATTTCAATTTGTGGATTAATGTATTTCTGTTTCCTGCCCATATCTGGCATCTGACATGGATGCTAAAGAAAAATCAATTTGCTGATTAATGCATCTTTGTTCACCAGAATGTAAATTAACTTGCTATTACTTATACAATTGAATTAAATTAGTAAAGCAAAATTAAGCTCAACATAGGAGGCAAACTAAAAACCTTCATATGTTGGGATATACAGAGAGTGAAGTTGCTTTAATATATTAAAATCATTTTGTTTAATTTGTTCCAAAATAGTGGGAAAAAGGGTTCATTTCGTACAACAAAATGCACTGAAGGTTAAAACACATGGAATAAAAGAGAGGAAAAAAAGACTCAAACCACCAGAATATAGAGCATGATACCATATATCAAACTACACAGCATGTGCATTTATTGTCTAATGACAAATAATTCAACGTTTGATTACTGATGTCAACATGGTATACTCAAAATGGAGCATGTAGGGGATATGCCAAGACACAACGGGAACTTTTCTGCCAATATTCAAAAATAAATGATAAATTGATAATTGATGCCAATAATGATGATCCATGCATAAAATGCCCACACAAGAAAGCATTTATAGAATCATGCAATTGAAGACATTCCATCCATGCATCAATTGACCATAAAATGATGAAATGTTTCTCATTAGTAGAAGAGTTTGAGCATTGATACATGATTAAAAGGTATAATCCCATGATCTCTATCAACAAGCCAATTTAAATTATGACATCATAAAGTATGGCGAGGAAAATCCATGACAAGCAGTGCAGATAATGAAGTACATCCATCTAAATTTCTTCTCCCTTAGCAAAGCTGCCAAAAAGAAGAATGAACAATTTTTCCTGTCTAGCATCATCCTCTCCTACTCCCACAATATGTGCAAGACATGAAGCCATCCACCCTTTTCCTCTTGTGGAATTTGCTCCTCCCATATACCTCGACAACCATCTACATGAACCCTTCATTGGCGTCCTACACCCTAGGTTCCACCTTCACCAATACCCACATGGACTCTCCTGACTCTGTTAAGCATCCCTCTACTTGGGGGTCAATGCACATTCCTAGCCATCTCTCATTTATGTACCTATGGACCTTACAACACCTCTTCCCATCTACCACTGGCACTACTCACACTCATCTTGTTGCTTACAACACCACGTCCACACTATTCACACACCAAGATCCTCATACTGCTCTACCACCAACCTACTGCAGCACTACCAGACCTCCTTTTAGAACATGGAATTAAGTCAGTCTTGTTATGACTCCACCGCCCTAACCTCCACAATCAATGAAAATCGTGGCCCCCTCTCCCACATGTACTATGGACTCAAATGGGGGCTGATCTAGTAGGGAGGACACCATTGTTGAATTGAAGATGAAAAGAACAATTAACAATAGAAAGGATGTGGATAAGGCAAGGTTATGCACTTTCTCTGTCGTGATTTCAAATTGCCAGCAAGTATTCAAAACATCTACGTGAATCATTTTTTTTAGATATCGACCAATGTAACATTTATCAGCCAATATCTCGGTTTTCGCCACTAAACTATATAACATGTGTGTTTTTTGTATCTTTTATCATTCTAAACCAAATAGACCAACGTATTAGCTCGAACGCGAAATATCAGACAATATTTCAGCCTCGAAATACCAACCAACAAACCGTAATACAGGATTTTCTTTCAATTATGCAAAATAAACAGAACAAATCAGTTAGCTCATAAATCTGATTACCTATATACATGAGCAGAAGATAGAATTAAGGCTAGAGTTAGTAGTCTCGTACCCCTTTCTTCGATCTTTCATCACGAGCAGTAATAGTGAGATGTGCCACCGGTTAGCAGTTCTAGCAACAACAGGTAGCAGTTATACTACATCTATTATTTTATTTTTGTATTTTAAAAATTGGGTATTCAATTGGTATATATCTTGAGAAGATTTTACAAATGTCAAGTTATTTATAGGCAAACTTCTTTTAAGTAGATTTATATAATTTATGTAGGCATAACATATATATTTATCATCCAAGAAGACGCTAGATATGACATCCAATATTTAGTAAATATCATAAATATGTTGAAAATAACGCGCTATGAAACCCATTATGTTGTATTATTAAACTAATAGAACTTCAGCGCTATGTAACAACTGAATATAACTCAATGCACCGTAACAGTATATTTTTTATATTATTTTACGTTATATTACATAACGTTTCATTAAATTACGTTAAGGTACGTTATTTACAATTATTTTCTTAGTAATTCTATATTGTTGTTGATTATTATTTTAATTATTAGTGAATTGCTTAAATTTTCTTAATTGATTAGTTGTTGGCTTGTTTGATTGCTTATGGAATTGCTAATTTACTAATTTGTATTTGTTTCCTTATTCGCTTGTTGTAATTTACTTCGGTTACTGAAATATCTTACTTGTTCTATTGAACTTTTAACAGAATTGAAATCAACAATTACAGATAAAATAAATTAAAATTACGAAGTATAAATTACAACAATATAATTATTGAATTGAAATAAAAAATTGAATCTTGTTTTCATATTTAGATGATGACTGGAATTACGACTGGAGACTTAATATAATTTATGAAAATTATGAAAATTATGGTAAAACAATATAAAATTAGAATAGATTATGTACTATAAAATGGT
Source organism: Dracaena cambodiana (assembly GCA_036321105.1). Lineage (NCBI taxonomy): Eukaryota > Viridiplantae > Streptophyta > Magnoliopsida > Asparagales > Asparagaceae > Dracaena > Dracaena cambodiana. Next base: position 31,451,676 of record JAYEPQ010000007.1, read on the forward strand.
TGTATATTTTTTTAGAAATTTTAAATTTATTTTTAATTTATAAAAATTATTTTATACAGTTTTATATTTATTTTTATTAAATAAATAGAAAATTACATAACCTACGTTATGCGTTACGCTATATGCGTCGTAACCTAACAGAGGCAAAATGTTAGGTTACTGTTATGGCTATTTTAAACATTGATCACAATATATTTATTGGTATATGATATCCGGTATAAAATTTTGTTGACTTATATATCACTGAAGTCTGATATTCAAATACTGACAGAAAGAAGCATCAATCAAAAGCAAAAAAGTTTCTTGTGTAATTTCTGGTCTTGATGATCCAAATTTATTATGTTGCAATGTGTTTATTTTCTTAGTTGGGTTTGGATGTTGTTCTAATTTTTTTTTTTTTAAATCTCTCAATCACACGTAAGATATTATGTTTGATAATTTGATCATATGATTCTAAATGATGCTAACTAATTATAACTATATTCTACTATCCCATTGCTAATCTTAGTTGCTTCCCTGTAGAATTATTTGTTATGTAATTAACTCAAAAGATGCTATACTCACCCAAGACCATAAACCAAATATCTGTTGTTGGGTTTGGATTTGCTATAATTAGAAAAGATGCTATTAAAAGATGATGTTGTATTATGTTAAAAACTGCTACAATTAGAAAGACCTGTAATATTTGGAAAATGCAACAACTGCAACAAATAAATCTATTTGCTGCAAAATCAAAACAAATCTTACTCATTCCAACAACTTTTAAGAATAATGAACAATTGATATAAAGTCAAAGATAGAATTTTCTGTTTTTAGCATCTTTTTGAGTTAGTATAGCATCTTTTGAGTTAATTATATAACAAATATTTGTATAGAGATGAAACTAACATTACCAATGGGAAAGTATAATATAGTTATAATTAGTTAGCATCATTAAGAATTATAAGATCAAACTATCACACATAATATCTTATGTGATTGAGAGATGTATAAGCAAAAATTTCCACTTTAAGGCTCGGACAGGAGTATTAGATTTTTACAACTCGTATTTCTTCGGTTGGATGCGGGTTCAGGTACATACTCATCTAATGAACACACCGTACAGGGAACCTAATGCAAATGGAATTGAAATAGATGCCATCAAGAGCCTAAGTTTTAAAATAGTGATGAGTAAGAATCTCTTAAATCTCTCAACAATGAAATAATGAGCAATAAGGATATCATATACTCACCTACTCACCTGAAGGTAATCCAGTTGTAAATTTGTGGCATTGTCTATGAAAATATAGCGTCGTAATGGTCAATTCTTTATTTAGTTGTAAACTAAACAAACTCCTCAATGTCAAAAAGGGATATTTGAAGTTTTAGAAAGCTCTTAATTACTCACAAGATGCAATAATTAACAGTTTGTTGCCATATTAATTATAACAATGCTATACTATTCAGATGGTTATCTTAGTTGCTTACAGAGTAAAAGTTTGATATTATACAAACTCAAAAGATATTAAACTTGCCAGAGAGGCAGATACTATCTTAGTTGGCAACATACTGATTGTGCAATACTTTAAAATGTTTGAAATGAGAAATATGAGTTCTAATTGTGCAGCTTACAGATTTCTTTGTTGCATATTATTACATTTTCACAAATATTGCAGATCTTTTTAATTATAGCAGCTTTTAACAATACAGTATCTTTTTTCTTATATGTTTTAATTTTTAGCAACATCCAAACCTAGCAATAGATATTTGGCTTGGATTCTTCTACAAAAAAATTAAAAAACATCCAAATCCAATTAATACAATAAACATGTATTGCAGCATAAACGAAATAGTAAATAAGAAGCATTAGAAAATAGAAGTAAGAAGTTACACAAGAAGGCTTTTCAATTTTAGTTGGTGCTTCTCTCCTACAGGTTTGTTACTCAAATGATTGTTGGCTATTGAAAACCACACCATAGAACATGACAGTCTCGCATCAGTATTTGTCCCTCTATCAAGTACTCTTTTCATCTTCAATTCAGCAATCATAACCTCACAACTAGATCCAGATTAGGCTAACCTAGTTCGACATTAGATACTGTAACAACCTAATTTCAACATAACTTACATTCTTGATATCAAATTAATCCCAAGGTGAATACGTTGTGTTTGTCTCATTTTTCTATATTTTTTTGTGATATTCTTGAAATTTTTAAGATAGTCACTTAAAATAATATTATTTTAATCACCGGTGGGCAATGTTTAAAATAACGATAACATTAACGTAACGTTTTTTTTTTGATAGGTTATGTAGCAAATAACGTAACGCTTAACGTAGGTTACGCAATTTTCTATTATTTAATTAAAATAAATATTAAACTGCATTTAATAATTTTCAAAAATAAGTAAATAAATCTTAAAAATCATATAAAATACTGTAAAATCAATATAAAGGCATAGAAAAATTATAAAATTTCACAGCAAACATCACAACAATTTTTTAAATTATACAAAACACAATATTGTTTTTCCTCCATCTAATCTATAATAACAAAATCATCCTCCTCCATAATATAGTTTGCATCTTCCGGATTGATATCATCCCCCGTCTCATCAAAAGTATCATCAGTTGCTTTTCATTTATCTGAAGAAGATGCTACACAAGAAATATACAAATTAAGATATTATTAAAGATATTATTAGATACTCAAATCACAATAGTATTAATTTAAGAATTGTTAAAATTGGATAAGTTACAAGTATCGACCCTTCGTTTCTTTGTTGGGGTTTCAGTTTCATTTTTCTTGTCTCCCTTATCTACAATGGATGGAAGAACATTTTGATTGCTATTAATTGCAGTGACTTCTAAGAAATCATTCGTTCTTTGAACTGAATCGTCATCAGTAGACTCATCTAACAATCCAAAATCTTCTGAGAGACAAGTCTGTTCACTCTCAACTAGCCATTCATCCTCTGGTGTCGCCTCATCAATCAAAATTGGATCCAAATTCATTCTCTTCCTCAAAATATCTCTCTCAAATTCATTGTCTACAACAATTACTTCAGTGCAACCTATGCAAAAAATTTTCTACAACCTATACAATTACTTCTACATGACTACAACAATTACTTCTACAACAATTATTTATACAATTCATAGTTTCAAGTCCAATTTATACTAAATCCATTTTCTTTACACCAATTTTCAGAAAATGGATTTAGTATAAAATGGACTTGAAAATTAGGCTGAATTGTTGTTAATGGACTGAATTGTGCACATAATCCATTTTTGGACAATTCAGCACTAAAAATGCAATGACAACAAATCCATGCAATGTGCACATAATCCATTTTAAGACAATTCAGTCCATTAACAATCAGCACTACACAATTCAGTCCATTAACAATCCAATTATCCAACAATCAACACTGCACATAATTCACAAAAAACCTATGCAAAATTCCACAACCTTCTAGCATCAATCCAACACTCCGATGCAAAATTGCAAAAAATCCAAGTTATTCAACAATGCAAATAATCAAGCAATGAATAATCCAACATTATAGAATTAATTCAATTAAGTATATTTAAAGAGTTTTAAGAAAATTAGGCTCTGGGAGAGAGAGGGGCTTACCTCTTTTGAACCAGCGAAGAGGAACCGGAGGCTGAGGGAGAGAGAGGGGCCGCTTCAATGTCGATCGAGCTGCTTAGAAGTAGAGGAGCTGCCGGACAGTTGAGGGAGAGAGGGGGCCACTACAGTTTTGGTCGGAGCTTCAGAGCTCCAGGAGGTTCTTCGAGAGGGGGAGAAAGAGAGAGGTCGACCGGGGAAGCTTCAGCGTCGAGAGAGAGAGGTATCACCGGAGCAAGAGCCGGAGCGACGAGGTGGGAGAAACGTCGAATCTTCGATCAATCGAAGATTCCGAGGCAGCTGATGGGTTAGGAGTTTGATTGGAGAGTCTCGTCGGCGTTTTGAAGAAGGACCGACGGTGGAGAGGCGGATGGGAGGGGATTTTCGCTCAGGTGAGAAATCGTTCGGGTGGGAAAGAGGAAACGATCGATTTTAGGGTTAGGGTTTTTTTTTCGCTCGGGAATTTATAGGATTCGAAGTGGGGAAAAAACGTACGTTACGTTACGAAAAAACGTAACTAACGTACGTTTTTTTAAAAAAACTGTGCGCTCCGCAGCGGGGCATTATTTCGCCCCGTTATGGAGCGAATTTCGGCTGTTACGCTCCGTAACGCGTTATAACGCATTACGGAGCGTGTTTTTTTAACAATGCCGGTGGGTCCTACACATATTTTGACTAGTCTTTTTTCTTTTGACTTGTAAAATGAATTTTGACTTTATTTGGATTAGTTTAATTTGAGCTTATGGCAATAAACAACTCCAAAAACTTATTATTACTAGTCATTTGTCATATACCTATTTTGTTTTTATTCACCTATACCTCCCATACTTCATCTCCTCAAATTATGGATCTCAAAACTACTATCATATTTATATGGTTAATATAATGTAAAATATTAATAAAAAGTCAAACTAACCTACATATCTCATACCTTACCTTCAGCATGCTTGTCTTTTGGCCAAACATGACAAGCTATTCTCTTACCCTCATATCTCCTTTGTCTCATGCTTGTCCTTTAACCAAGCATGACAAGCCATCATTTTACTCTCATCTCTCTTTTGTCTCATGCTTATCCTTTGGCCAAGCATGACAAGCCATCCTCTTGCTCGCATATCTCTTTTGTCTTATTATATTTTTTTTCTCCCTTTTTTTTCATTTCTTCTCCTCATTATATATCTCTCCTTCATTTTTCATTCTTCTCAATCTCTTCTTACTCCAACTCTAAAGAAAAAGAATAAGAAAAGAGAAGGAAAGAAGAAAAAGAAGTTTAGCCTCCAACTCTCAAAAAGAAAAATAAGAAAAGAGAAGAAAAAGAAAAGAAGAAAAAAAGTTCTTTAGGCTCAAGATAGACTTACCTTCCATAACCCATCAAGACAAGTAAAATCACATTCACTCTCATATTTTTTTACTAACTCTAATTGTTTATGATTAACTTAAAATCTTGATTTGTTAAAACTTAAAAAGATAATGTCTCTAAACAAAAATCTCTATGATTATTGTAGAAAAACAAAAATATGATTTTTACACTTTACTCTATGTTTATGTATCAAATTTATCATTTTATTTATAATCTCTCATTCTTAAACTATAAGTTGTAAAGTTAAACTATATGCTTAATTTTTAAATTATAAAAAAACTACATTTATGAATGTTCATCATATTGGATATAAATTTAATGTTTTCTACATAAGTTCTTCGTGTATAGTACAATGATTTAAAAATTATTTTCCACTTGCCATTAGATAATATGTATATATATATATATATATTCATTATCATGTTTTAAAGAGAGAGTTTCATATAAATTTTATATTAAATTTATTAAAATATTTCTTTTATGCAAGCTATTACATTAGGTTATGATTCCTTATGCTAATCCATGTTCACTTTAAAAATATATATATTAATAAATTTGCTATTTTCCATACCATGAAATTATACTAGAATTTGGAAAATTCATATGTTATTAAAGTAATTGTTATAATAGTATTAAGCCTATCTAATTTCTATTTTTACACTTCAGTACCCACTTTCTAATATGTCTTTATATGCATATTGTATATATGCGGTTTACATACATGATCATTATTTCCATAACACATTCTACTATTCTATGACTGTCATACTTGTCTTGACATATATATACTAGTCACTTGTACAGCATACATGAAATTATACCGGATTTTCCTTTTTAGTACATACACATGTCTTAATAATACCATGGATTATAACTTGCCTGTTAACTTGATTTTGACATGGACCACATCTTACTTATTACTAGACATGTGTATATAGAAATCTTGACATAATTGGTTTATTATATTCCGGATTGATTTCTATGTAATATAACTTGAAACCTTGGGTTATGGGAGAACTAAAGGGTGAACAAATATTGTATCGTGAAAGTTTTAGGATAGGTTGTGCAACCCAAATAGGAGCCCATCCGCGGGGGTGCCGGGATGGTACTAAGCCATCATCTCTTGTTTGGTCCATGTTGATGGGACAACCGATCACTCAGTATCGGTATCTACTTGAGTGCTTAGCAGCACGGCTGGTTCAGCGCCAGCATCTTGGCCAGGTCCCGGGTATGCATGGGTACTTTCACGATGCGAGTCTATTTCTTCACCACTTAGTTCAAAATATAAACTAAAATAAGATATTAATTTAGACTTAATATGCATGTATACCTCTGCTTGATATTGTTACTTGATTGTTTAATATTTTCCACACATACGCATACTTTCATATCCACACTCATATCTTACCTATTTGTTTATATTACACGCTCCCTACTTATTATTTTACTTGTCGGGTTTTGATGAGGCGTTGAGGAGTTTAAGGCTAGATGTCGGCTAGTTACCCACCGACATCTTAGATGGCTACGGGCCCGGGCGTTCTAAGCAGTAGTAGTGTGTTAAGTGTGCCTGAGTGTATTAGCCTTGGTATTAGAGCCCGGACGTTCCTTTTTTTGGCGGTAGGGGTCTGAAGTCTGTACAAAAAGTTTCCGGTATGATGGCTTTTGTTCCGATATGTACTATTCAAACTATTATAATGTAGATTGCATTTGCTTTCGTGTGTTAGATAGGCTAATGTTCCGGTACGTACTGTTTATTCTGAACTGTTATAAAGTAGATTGTACTTACTTTCGTATATTAGATAAACTGCTCCGGTACTTGGTGTAAATTTATTTCTGAAAAATTCTTAAAAAATCATAAAAAATTCGACAAAATTTCCAAAAAATCAAAAAGGTCACTGTAGAAGAGTCGTCAATGTATCGTCATTAGCAAAAAATCCGAGAAAATCAAAAAAAATCAAAAAAATTGGGGGAAGCATTTATAGCATTTATAGTACGTACGTGGTGACAAATTGACTATAATTCTGACCTATATTCCCTCACAATCTGTATCATTACTGTCCTAGTTACACTCTAAGTGTCTCCTACTAAATTTGAGTAACCTTAAAACCCAGATTCTTGAGCGTAATCTTTGTTGCCGTGGTAGGCGTTTGTAGGGTGAACCTTAAGAGACGGTTTTAGGGACCATAGGCTACTCAAGGCTAGTTACCCACCGACATCTTAGATAGCTACCGACATAGTGTGCGATTGCAAGAAGTGTAGAGGGAATTGTAGTAAATACGACACCATGTATAATGATATATATGATATGATGAACTCTCCAAAATATTCCAAAAAAAATTTGATGAGATAGTTCTCCGAATAGAAAGATTAAAAGAACAAGGTAGAAGTCCGAACATAACATTAGAATCCAAAGAAAACTCAACAACTCAAAGAAATCTATAAAAAATTTAAGAGTCTACTTGTTCATTTTGGATATAAACCAAACCATGAAAAAGTCACACCTAATACCATAAACAAAAAACTGAAGAGGACAAAAAGATAAATAAAGAAAATAATAGTAATCTCCCTGCAGAAGAAGAAAATAGATGTAGCAACCTATCACAAGCCAGTAACCAAGGGAATAATAATGAGGCAATTAAAGAGGATAATAATAACCTAAGTGGTCCCTCACTAACAGAAATCCAATAGAAATTAGTTACCAAGAAAGTAGATATAAGGTAGACAGAATAAATGAAGAATTCATTTTAAGTTCTGAAAAATTTTTTGACAAAGAAGAGTGTACAATAGGATACGATGATATAATAAAAGAAATAAACGAAGTAGTAGGAAAGTTAGATCAAATTGACAGATTAGGAACTAGTTCAAAACAAAAGAGTCCAAGTCAACAAATTGATATGATGCAAGTCGAGAAAACATACTCCAGATAAGAATACGACTAAATACTTGAGATAATTAATTGCTGGAAAGAGTTGTATAGGGATCAGAATAATACTAGTCAAGAGAAAGAGTATCTAGGGAATAAGATACAAAAAATGTACCTCCAGTATAAAGATTTATTACACAATTTTTAATTTAACCCTGGGATATACAACTTAGATGAAAACCTAGAAAATTGTGGAATGTCTACAGATGATGAGTACAGGACAAAATATAAAGAAGATATCAAATCTGACAATAAGCTGATATATATCAGAGAAGATAGTAAATCCACAATGGACTCAAGTGATTTAAAAATGGAAAGAAATATGAAGATTAGTGATTTAGATTTGTCCAAAGTACATTTCAAGAATATAAACGACTGGACGCAATCCTAGCCGTCGTAATCACAAATCACAAAGGATCATGGAACAATGAAAGAACTATCAATTACATTACGGGAATATTATAAGGAGATGATTTGCTATGGATGAAACAATGGATAAATTCGCAAAAAGAGTGGGTTGAAAACGACAAATCCATTGGGTCTGAGAATATTCCCACTGATCTCATAAAAGAAAATTTATGTGGATTAATAGATGACAAGGGTTATGAGGAAATAACCCTCTGTGCACTATCTAAAATTGAACTATGTGATATATGCGAATTCGAAAAATACTGTAAAATGATCTCAAAATACTTAGAATGCGATAAGACACAAAACCGGATTGATTCTTTCTCTCACAAGCTCCCAAGTCCATGGGATACAAAAATACAAAACAGATACCTAGATTATCTAAACAAATCGAGAAAGAAAACAGTCTAAGACACTATATTCCCTATGCGCTTAATATATAATCTTATAAGGAAATGAAAAACACAACCAGTAACTTTCCTAAAAAGAGGAAATACTGTAATAACGAGAAATGGAAAAAAGGAAGAAAGAAAAGACCCAAACCATTTGAAGAAAAAGTAAAGCATAAAAAGCAAGAAAAACCACTATTGAAAAAAGTAGATAAAACTCGAGGTTCTATATGGACAGATGAAGATAAAAGAGTATTAAAACAGCAAGCTGAAAATGCCCAAAAAGTTTACCTACCTAGACCAGTACCTAAAAAACCATGGAGAAACAAAAAGAGATTTATCAAGAGTAACAAATATATCCATAAATGTGATGAATCCTCTACACAAATGGGTAAAAGGGAATACAAGTATTTTGTATATAACGAAAGAGGGCACTGTCCTAAAAGAGAAAAAGATGCTCAAAAAATAATAAAGCAAAATTTAGAAGCCTCCCTTTTCGATATAGTGCGGTGCGCACATGAGAACAATTCAGAGTTTAAAATAATCCCTATAATAAACAACGAGTCAGATATTATCACACTTCTAACATCAAAATCAGACGACATAAGGTTAGCAGTTGGGAGAAGAACAGCCTTTAACCCAGGATACATCAAAAAACAAATAAAAGATGATAGTAAACTCTTAATAAAAGAAAATACTAGTGATATATTAATCAAGCTTTTAAAGATGAGAAACATGGTAAGAGCTATAACAAATAGTATTTCAGTAGTATTTATTGTATACATGGGATACCAACCAGGTATCTGCACAATACGAGATAAATGTTATAAACAGGACATGCAGCAAACAGTTCACTTCGTTCCAATTGCTCGATGGCCACCAGGCAAGCCACAGGAGGTCGAGGTCAGAAAAGCTACGAAGCCTAAAGTGCATAAGTGTTCTATCTGTGGAGCCAAGTTTATGAACGGGAATACACATGGAGGGCACATGAGGACACATAGAGACAATCAAGAAAATCCTAATGCCAAGAATAGTTTGTCTGGATCTAAGCTTGGGACCTTGTAGCTATGCCAACAAGATAAGATGACCTTGCATCTCCAGGTATGGCAAAAATCTCAGCCTCAGGTAACTTTTACAATTATCTATAAGTATACTCGTATAAAAATAATATATAAATATGGCCTATTCAAAATATATATATATATATCGCGTTAAAACCAAAACTACATAAAGGCAAGTCAAATCCGTTGATAGCTGGGGGTTTGCTAAAAATCCCATATCATTTGACAATTCCCGATGAAGTCTCTAGTCTCAAACAAAGGCGACAAAATTATCTACAAAATAAAACAGACAAAAGTAGCCTGATATGATAAAAGTAGTCTAACATGACAACTTCATAATTAAAGAAGTAGGCTAAAACTTCATAAAAAAGGAACCTAAAGGCTTCGCAAGAAAGGAACCCAAAAACATCATAGCAGATGGATTCCCTGCAAAAGGTACCTAACAAAAAAAACCTAATAGAGCCAAAAGGATGCCTAATACAGACGAAAGGAGCCTAATATATCCAAAAAAAAAAAAGAGGATGATTAAAAGCTCCTTCATGATTAAAGGTACGGGCCCCATCAAAAGCTTCATCAAGAAAAAACCCTTGTTCAACAAAGCATCCGACTCCAAGTCTTTTGACAAGACATTAACAGAAGATTCCAAACAATGACAAGACATGAATAATGAACAGTAGAGATTTCTGACAGCAACATTAACCGTAAAGATCCCTGACACCTGACAACGACAGGACATCAACAGTAAAAGACATTAACAGTGAAGATTCCTAACAAAAACAATACATCAACAGCGAAGAGACTTCTCAAATAAGGAATATCGTCTATAAAAGGGGTTTCCGAAAGATCGACAATTCATCGGCAATCCACACTAATATAAGCAAACTTCCACAATACCTTAAACTCCTCAACGCCTCCGTTTCTGCATCACCATACTCTCTCACCTCTCATCCTCTTCCATCCGTTTTACCAGTTTTATACCTGCCGATTAAACCACCAACCACTCGACGTCCTAGATGGCTACCGATATACCATGCATATTTTAGAGTTCTAGAAAAGATTATAGTCACTTGGAATATTTTTCAGTAGCAACAGATAAAAACTAATAAATATTACAAGTTTTCTCAACACCCTTATTGATTATATAGTTTATAGGTTTAATAAGATAGAAAACGAATAGAATAGGTGATAGAACAAAATAAAATATATGTTTCTATATTTTGTAAAAGCAAACAAGGTAGTTCCACAGAACAATTCGACAGAGAAATAAATAAATTCGACAAAGAGGTAAGGGAAATATTAGGAAGATTGGATCGAATTGACGGTTTAGGAACAAGCTCAAAACAAAAGAAACCAAGTGAACAGATAAATATGATGCAAATAGATAGAAAATACTCTAGAAAAGAGTATGACTCGATTGTGGAACTAATTAATTGTTGAAAAGAGTTATATAGGGATCCATACAATACTGTTCAGGAGAGAGACCATCTAGTTAGTAGGATGCAAGAAACCTACCTACAAAATAAAGAGTTGCTACACCATTTTAATTTTGATACTGAAACATATAACCTAGAAAGTGAAGAAGAGCCAGATAGCACTACAAATTCAGATAATGAGAACTACGGAATGACTATACACGATAAATACGAGTCTGAACACGAGAAAGGAATTGAATCTGACAGTGAGGTAATACATGTTGGAGAGGATATCAAAACTACAGCAGATTTAAACAACCTACAAATAGGAGGGAGTATGAGGATTGATGATTTAATAAAAAGAAGTGTATCCTAAGGAGAAACCTATCTAGATCTATCTAATATATTTCAAGGATAAACAAAAAGATATAAACGACTGGGCGCAATGCTTAGCCGTCGTGATCACAAATCATGAAGGATCATGGGACAATGAAAGATTTATCGATTACATTACGGGAACATTACAAGGAGATGTTTTGCAATAGATGAAATAATGGATAAATTAAGAAGGAAAAAATAAACGGAAGAAGTGGGGAGAAAGCGATAAGTTCACAAGTTTTGAAAAAATCCTCAATGATTTTATAAAAATCATCAAAGAAAATTTATGTGGGTACATAGATGATAAAGCTCAAGAAGAAGACATTCTATATGCGCTGTCCAAAATTAAATTATGCGAGATATGTGAATTCAAAGAATACTGCAAAACATTCTCAAAATACTTTTACAAATTGGAATATGATAAGGCACAAAATTGGCTTGATCCTTTTTTCCACAAGCTTCCTAGTCCATGGGATATCAAAACAAGAAACAGATACCTAGACTACTTAAAACGAATTGAGAAAAAGGATAATTTGGGGAACCGTATACACTATGCGCTTAAAATAATACAAGACGACTGTCTTAATATAAAATCCTACAAGAACATGAAGAACACGATAAGTAACTCTCCTAAAAGAAGGTGCTGCGAAAAAATAATTGGCGAAAAATGAAAAATAAGAAGTGAGAAAAAGCCAAAACCAACATTTAGAAAAGGCTTTCGATGGAAATCATGGATAAGGAGTAGAGAATTTGTCAGAAGCAATAAATATATTAGAAAGAGGGACGAGTCTTCTGCACAAAGGGACAAGAAGGGCTGCAGATGCTTCGTATGTGATGAAGGACATTTTGCTAGAGATTGTCTTAAGAGAGGAAAAAATGCTAAAAAAATGATAAAATATATGGAGGAACAAGAACTAAAAATCTGTCTGGGTGAAGAAATCTTGCCAACAGATATAATACTATATGAACTTGAAGTCGAAGATGATTCAGACGCCGAACTAGTTTTTATGATGAACGAAGAATTAGGTCCTATCACACCCCCGGTATCAGAACTGGATAATATAACATTAGGAGATTTAGTTAAAAGGGAAGCAGTTTTTAGTTCAGAGGATATCGATAGAATGAAAAAACGTCAATAAATAAGGAAAACAGAGATATACAAAATTTCACGATTCAATTTATTTTCTAGAAGAATAATCAAATATTTTAAAGAAAACACAACAGCAAATCTGTCAGCCGGAGGAAGAGTAGACATCCCCATCTTTAGTTGAGAAAAGGTACAAAGATGGAAAAAGAAATACCCAGAAATTCGCTATATCCATGTCGGTCTAATTCAAATCAAAATTAATGCACTGTTTAGGGCTGGCATAGACATCCCCATAATAACACTCGTAATGGACAATCGATTCACCAATTGCCACCAAGTACTAATAGGGGGTTTCCAATCCAATCTAGTAAATCAAACTGTATGGTTCAATATCCGACCCAACTACTTTATCTCTATATTAGATCAAAACATAATAGACACTGTACAACTAAAGATTAAAATCCAAAAAATGAACATGAAAACCAACTCACACGATCTGGCCATAGAATATACGACGATTCATTAATTGACCCAAACCACAGAGGTAAGAACAGTTTCAAATCAAAGAGAAATAATCGAAATATTTGAACCAAAACCTTTTGAGGAAGAAATCAAACCCCGACTAATGAATATAAAGGATCTCACGGTACCTAGATAATGGTTTTTCAAAAATTTAATACAAACTGAAGAACGGAAACACTTTGGAAGAGTAGAAATAAAAAGTTCTGAAAACAGCCTATATATTAAAAATAATTCAAAGCATCATTTACTAACAAGAAGCAATAGTGAAAAAAAAACTAGAGAAGTAGCCAGGTGATCTAGTGCCAGGGAGGAAATAAGAGAGCCAGTGCTATCACGACTGCTAGGAGAAAATCTAAAATTAAATCCAAACATTAAGGAAATAGGCCAAAAACTTAGTATACCTCTCATGTCAGGATCGACGTCTCGACAAGAGGCTGTCGAAGAGGCTGTCGAGTTTAGTTATTAAAAGTAGTTTTTCATATATGTAAATAATTATAAACTAACCGTTTTACAGGAAAACCCAAAGAAAGGAAAAGAAATAATTATGTCAGAAAAGACAAAAAGGAGTACAAACTCTTGAAAAAGCTAGACAAGCACTTCTCGAAGAAATCTTTTTGAGCAGCAAAACAATGACGCTTGATCATTAAGAAAATATCAGGAGAATTTTATCAAAAAATAAAACAGATATTATCTTGGCCCAAAATAACTACCCGAACCTTTTTAAATTCATGAAAGATAGAATGTGGGATATCCAAGGAGACAAATGGGGGCTTATAAGCCATCTGTGCTTCAGACTACGAGGAGAACATGAATGGTACAAACTACTAGCAATGATAAGGTTTTTCACCCACAAACTAGCTATAAGTATCAATTATCATCATTTGTTCACTTTCCAAATATTCAGCATGCATGGGTGGAAAGAGAAAAAATTTTCAGCCATACCAAATATGGATACTCGGCTACCCCGAGCAATAGCAAAAATTCGACCCCAAATACGACATCGAAAAAGTCAATTATAATTACTTATGGTGCAGCAGTTTTATCGAGCTGGTTGACAAAGAAAGAAAACTTATCAAAAATATTAGCAGCTATTCAATTATGACAGACGGAAGAAGGATAATCGCCACAAAGAACTATCATGCAAAGTTTAGCATCCCGAAAGGACAGAGCCACAGAGCAGTGAAGCTATTATGAGATATAGCTTTCAATCAGAAAAATTTAGATATCCCAACAGAGTTCGAGTGGATATGTAAAAATAATATATAAAAAAAAGAGGAGCTCCCCTAAAGCAATAAGACACCAGCAGAAGAGACGGCGACATCAACAGTAAAGATTCCTGACAAAAACAAGACATCAACAGTGCAGATTCACGACAAGACTTTTACAGTATTATTCCTGACGAAGACAAGATATCAACAATGCAGATTCACGACAAGACTTCTACAGTATGATTCCTGATAACGACAAGACACCAATAGTGAAGATTCTTGACAAGATTTCTACAGCTGTTCGTAGCAGAATTTTTACTTCCTTCCATTGAATATAACTTAGATTACAATGAAAGTGAACAAGAAAAGAACAAACGAGAGGATTTATATTTATCGCTCTCTTTTACAAAATATCGTGGGATCTCGTAGCGATGGAATCTATCGAAGTAACTCTTTTGGACGATCTGATGACGATGATCTTCTTGCTTGGCGAAGATGACGGCCGACTTGATCTTCCTCTGCTGATCTTGATTCGTTCAAACCTCTCACGCGTAACTTGAACTTCTTTAATGCTCGAAAAAGATCCCTAGGGCTTCCTCAAAAGAGTATTTATAGCCTTGGGTCAATATAAGAGTTTCTATTTAAATAGAATTTGTGTTCATCAAGGATTCCAATCAAATATTTTAGTTTTGATTTAAATCTCTTGATTTAGAGTTCTGATTGGACTCAATTTGGGTATTGGATAAGCCAAAATCTCAATCATAATCAATTTATGATTCTGGTTATCTGCTCATGCGGAGCTAATCGCATCAAAATGCGGAGCTAAGAAATCAGAACGCGGAGCTATTGATTAGCTCCGCGTTTAATCAAACGCGAGGTTAAATAACCAGACGCAGAGCTGTTAGCTCCGCGTTCTGTGTGGAAAACTTCTTTTTACTTAGAAATTTTCACTACCAACAGAACCCCTTCCAAAGTTTTCAAAATAGTTTAGAACTTAGCAAATTTTGAAATACTTTGAATTTTCAATTTGGTGATCAGATTAAAATCAAGAAATTCGACAGAGGTGCCTAATCGCACATGCTTGAAACTTTGATGGAGGCGGTTCAAGGCTCTCATACGTAACTTGAACTGCAGCGCCAAGATGATCGGGTCATGATCATCAGATTTCGGCAGAAGCGCCTAATTGCACATGCCTAGAGTTTTGGCGAAGACGCTTAATTGCACACGCCAAGATGATCGGATCAGAATCATCAATTTCGGCAGAGGCGCCTAATTGCACATGCCTAGTCCAAGTGCTCACGCGTAACTTAAACGGAGATGGGAATAATCCAAATCATACTATTAGAGGTAAGAGCTTAACATGACAGGTCAACGGGATTTTTAGCAAACCCCCAGCTATCAACGGATTTGATTAGCCTTTACCAATTGTCGTTTGCGTTGGGCTAGCCATGTTATTCCTCTCAGCATGGTGAGTTGTTGAGTAATTGATTTTCTCTCCCCTTTGCCTTTAACAGCATTGAGTAGTTAATTTCATAGTTTTACCCCCAGTATGAGAGCGTTGGCAAGGAACTTGATCTCCTCTTCCCGCCGTTTTAACAGCATTGGGCATTTTTTTTTATCAATAACACTCAAATAGCCATTCCAATGGCTAGTAAAAGTAGCGGAAGCAACATGATATTTATCATCGTCAATATTTTCGGCACCCCCAGCCAAATCCGGCTGCTAGACAATGAGAATGATTTTGTCACAGCTGTGGAGAATTTTCATCAAACGCTAGCTCTAAGGGAATTTTATCCTCGCGATTATCTCGAGCTTCTCTGGTCTTAAGTCTAGATAAAATAGCCTCGTATGGAGAATCACACGCTGGCTTTTCCTTGCGATTAACGCAAGTTGCAGCTCCGTGTTTATCGCGATATTGATTGGTCTTGCGATTAACGCGAGCCAGTTTGCGAGGGACTGTAACCTCGCGTTCTGCTGGCAGATTAGCCTCGTGTTTAATGCGGGCTTTGAGGGCCTTTCGCTTAGCTCTCTGATTTCTATTCCGGAGTTGGGTTCTGCTCAATCCAATTTCCGAGCTTTTTTCGGCAGTAAAGAGGCCATCCTCTGCTAGGATTTCCTGTCCAAACGACGGCTCTATGGCCGCGGTCTCCACGGGTCCCCGATTAACGGTGGATTCCCGATTATCAGGTATTGGAACGCACACGACGATAACGTCGCGTTTCGGTCTAATTCAGAGAAGAGATACTCCTCGTACTTTTGCTGGTCGATCTCTACGACTAGCATGTTCACGTCGGATCCGATCCTCTCGACGTCAGATTGTGTCACGATCTCTTCTTTGGTAAAAGAGACTTCTTCCACTCTGGTCGCCAGTTTGTTCGTAACAGAATTTTTGCTTCCTTCCATTGAATACAACTTAGATTACAATGAAAGTGAACAAGAAAAGAACAAATGAGAGGATTTATATTTATCGCTCTTTTACAAAATATCGTGGGATCTCGTAGCGATGGGATCTATCGAAGTAGCTCCTTTGGACGATCTGACGACGATAATCTCCTTGCTTGGCGAAGATGACGGCCGACTTGATCTTTCTCTGCTGATCTTGATTCGTTCAAGGCTCTCACGCGTAACTTGAACTTCTTTAATGCTCGAAAAAAATCCCTAGGGCTTCCTCAAAGGGGTATTTATAGCCTTGAGCCAATATGAGAGTTTCTATTTAAATAGAATTTGTGTTCATCAAGGATTCCAATCAAATATTTTAGTTTTGATTTAAATCTCTTGGTTTAGAGTTCTGATTGGACTCAATTTGGGTATTGGATAAGCCCAAATCTCAATCATAATCAATTTATGATTCTGGTTATCTGCTCACGCGGAGCTAATTGCATCAAAACGAGGAGCTAAGAAACCAGAACGCGGAGCTATTGATTAGCTCCGCGTTTAATCAAACGCGAGGCTAAATAACCAGGCACGGAGCTGTTAGCTCTGCGTTCTGTGTGAAAAACTTCTTTTTACTTAGAAATTTTCACTATCAACAACAGCAAGATTCCAAGAGGCTTCTCATGTAAGGTAGTCTATAAAAGGGGCTTCCAAAGGATCGACAATTCATCGGCAATCCACACCAATATAAGCAAGCTTCCACAAAACCTTAAACTACTCAATGCCTCCTATTCTACATCACCATCCTCTCTCACTCTCTCATCCTCTCCCATCCGTTTTACCAGTTTTATGCCTACCGATCAAACCACCAACCACTTGTAGTTCTCCACCACCTATATGTATAATTAAGTGTGCCTGAGTGTATTAGCTTTCCGTTCTGCATTAGTGTGTGACAGTAGTAGTAGTAAGTGTGTTAATCTCTGGTATCAGAACTACAATGCGTACTAAATCTCTATCACACACTAATGCAGAACGGAAAGCTAATACACTCAGGCATACTTAATTATACATATAGGTGGTGGGTGGTTTGATCGGCAGGCATAAAACTGGTAAAACGGATGGGAGAGGATGAGAGGGTGAGAGAGGATGGTGATGTAGAATAGGAGGCATTTAGGAGTTAAAGGTTTTGTGGAAGCTTGCTTATATCGGTGTGGATTGCCGATGAATTGTCGATCCTTCGGAAGCACATTTTATAGACGATTTTCTTTGCATGAGAAGTCTCTTGAGAATCTTGCTGTAGAAGTCTCACAAATCTTCACTGTTGATGTCTTGTCGTTGTCAGGAATTATACTGTAAAAGTCTTGTCGTGAATCTGCACTGTTGATGTCTTGTCTTTGTCAGAAATCATATTGTAGAAGTCTTGTCGTGAATCTGCACTGTTGATGTCTTGTCTTTGTCAAGAATTTTTACTGTTGATGTCGCCGTCTCTTCTGCTGGTGTCTTGCTGCTTTAGGAGAGCTCCCCTCTTTTTTTATATATTCTTTTTATATATCCACTCGAACTCTGTTGGGATATCTAAATTTTTCTGGTTGAAAACTATATCTCGTAATAGCTTTACTGTTCTGTGGCTCTGTCCTTTCGGGATGCTAAACTTTGCATGATAATCCTTTGTGGCGACTATCCTTCTTCCGTCTGTCATGATTGAATAGCTGCTAATATTTTTGATAAGTTTTCTTTCTTTGTCAACCAACTCGATAAAACTGCTGCACCAGAAGTAATTATAATTGACTTTTTCGATGTTTTATTTGGGGTCGAATTTTTGCCATTGCTCGGGGTAGCCAAATATCCATATTTGGTATGGCTGAAAAAATTGTCTCTTCTCTCCACCCAAGCATGCTGAATATTTGGAAGGTGAACAAATGATGATAATTGATACTTGTAGCTAGTTTGTGAGTGAAAAACCTTATCATTGCTGGTAGTTTGTACCATCCATGTTCTCGTAATCTGAAGCACAGATGGCTTATAAGCCCCCATTCGACTCCTTGGATATCCGACATTCCATCTTTCATGAATTTAAAAAGTTTCGGATAGTTATTTCGGGCCAAGATAATATCTGTTTTATTTTTTGATAAAATTCTCCTTATATTCATTTTGTGATTGAGCGTCATTGTTTTGATGCTCAAAAAGATTTCTTCGGGAAGTGCCTGACTAGATTTTTCAAGAGTTTGTACTCTTTTTGTCTTTTCTGACATAATTATTTCTTTTCCTTTCTTCGGATTTTCCTGTAAAACGGTCAGTTTATAATTATTTACATATATAAGAAACTACTTTTAATAACTGAACTCGACAGTCTCTTACCGAGACATCGATCTTGGCATTAGAGGTATACTGAGTTTTTGGCCTATTTCCTTAATGTTTGGATATAATTTTAGATTTTCTCCTAGCAGTTGTGACAGCACTGGCTCTCTTATTTCCTCCCTGGCACTAGATCTCCTGGCTATTTCTCTAGTTTTTCTTTCACTATTGCTTCTGGCACTAGATCTCCTGGCTTATTTCCTCCCTCCAAAGTGTTTCGGTTCTTCAGTTCGTATTAAATCTCCGAAAAACCATTATCTAGGTACCGTGAGATCCTTTATATTCATTAGTCGGGGTTTGATTTCTTGCTCAAAAGGTTTTGGTTCAAATATTTCGATTATTTCTCTTTGATTTGAAAAATTGTTCTTGCCTTTGTGGTTTGGATCAATTCGATTCGTATATTCTATGGCCAGATCGTGAGTTGGTTTTCATGTTCATCTCTTGGGTCTTAATCTTTAGTCGTACAGTGTCGATTATGTTTGGATCTGATATAGAGATAAAGTAGTTGGGTCGGATATTGAACAATACAGTTTGATTTACTATATTGGATTGGAAACTCCCTATTAGTGCTTGGTGGCAATTGGTGAATCGATTGTCCATTACGAGTGTTACTATAGGGATGTCTATGCTAGCCCTAAACAGTGCATTCATTTTGATTTGAATTAGACCGACGTGGATATAGCGAATTTCTGGATATTTCTTTTTCCATCTTCGTACCTTTTCTCGACTAAAGATGGGGATGTCTACTCTTCCTCCGGCTGACAGATTTGTTATTGTATTTCCGTTAAAATTTTCGATTATTCTTCTAAAAAAGAAATTGAACTGTGAAATTTTGTATATCTCTGTTTTCTTTAGTTGATATTTTTTCATTCTATCGATGTCCTCTGGACTAAAAACTGCTTCTCTTCCAAGTACATCTCCTAATGTTATATTATCCAGTTCTGATACCGGGGGTGTGATAGGACATAATTCTTCGTTCATCATAAAAACTAGTTCGGTATCTGAATCATCTTCGACTTCAAGTTCATATAGTATTATATCTGTTGGCAAGATTTCTTCATCCAGACAGATTTCTAGTTCTTATTCCTCCATATATTTTATCAATTTTTGAGCATTTTTTCCTCTCTTAGGGAAATCTCTAACAAAATGTCCTTCATCACATACGAAGCATCTGCAGCCCTTCTTATCCCTTCGTGCAGAAGACTCGTCCCTTTTTCTAACATATATATTGCTTCTGACAAATTCTCTACTCCTTGTCCATGGTTTCCATCGAAAGCCTTTTCTAAATGTTGGTTTTGGTTTTTTCTCACTTCCTGTTTTCCATTTTTTGCCAATTATTTTTTCGCAGCATCTTCTTCCTTTAAGAGAGTTACTTATCGTATTTTCATTTTCTTGTAGGATTTTATATAAAGACAGTCGTCTTGTATTATTTTAAGTGCATAGTGTATACAGTGCCCCAAATTATCCTTTTTCTCAATTCGTTTTAAGTAGTCTGGGTATTCGTTTCTTGTTTTGGTATCCAATGGACTAGGAAGCTTGTCGAAAAAAGGATCAAGCCAATTTTATGCCTCATCATATTCCAATTTATAAAAGTATTTTGAGAATGTTTTGCAGTATTCTTCGAAATCACATCTCGCATAATTTAATTTTAGACAGCGCATATAGAACCTCTTCTTCTTGAGCTTTATCATCTATGTACCCACATAAATTTTCTTTGATGATTTTTATGAAATCATTGAGGATTCTTTCAAAACTCTTGAACTTATCGCTTTCTCCCCACTGCTTCCGTTTACTTTTTCCTTCTTCTGAATTTATCCATTGTTTCATCCATTACAAAACATCTCCTTGTAATGTTCCCAAAATATAATCGACAAATCTTTCATTGTCCCATTATCCTTCATGATTTGTAATCACAACGGCTAGGGATTGCGCCCAGTCGTCTATATCTTTTTGTTTATCCTTGAAATGTACATTGGATAGATCTAGATAGGTTCCTCCTTGGGATACACTTCTTTTTATTAAATCATCAATCCTCATACTCCCTCCTATTTGTAGGTTGTTTAAATCTGCTGTAGTTTTGCTATCCTCTCCAATACGTATTACCTCATGGTCGATTCAATTCCTTTCTCGTGTTCAGACTCGTATTTATCGTGTATAGTCATTCCGTAGCCCTCATTATCTGAATTTGTGGTGTTATTTGGCTCTTCTTCACTTTCTAGGTTATATGTTTCAGAATCAAAATTAAAATGGTGTAGCAACTCTTTATTTTGTAGGTAGGTTTTGTGCATCCTACTTACTAGATGGTCTCTCTCCTGAACAAGGTTATATCCTTCATGATTTGCATGGATCCCTATATAACACTTTCCAACAATTAATTAGTTCCACAATCGAGTCATACTCTTTTCTAGAGTATTTTCTATCTATCTGCATCATATTTATCTGTTCACTTGGTTTCTTTTGTTTTGAGCTTGTTCCTAAACAGTCAAATCGATCAAATCTTCCTAATATTTCCCTTACCTCTTTGTCGAATTTTGTTATTTCTCTGTCGAATTGTTCTGTGGAACTACCTTATTTGCTTTTACAAAATATAGAAATATATATTTTATTTTGTTCTATCACCTTTTCTATTCATTTTTCTATCTTATTAAATCTATAAACTATATAATCAATAAGGGTGTTGAGAAAACTTATAATATTTATTATATTTTTATCTGTTGCTACTAAAAAATGTTCCAAGTGACTATAATCTTTTCTAGAGCTCTCAAATATGCATGGTATATCGGTAGCCATCTAGGACGTCGATTGGTAACTAAATCTGAGTAGCCTACGGTGCCTAAAACCACCTCCTGAGAGTCACCCTACGAACGCCTATCCGCGGCAACAAAGAGATCAATTTAGGAATCTGAGATTTAAGGTTACTCAATTCTAGCAGGGGACACTTAAAGTGTAACTAGGACAGTAATCATGCAACTTGTGAGAGAATAGAGGTCGGTGTTATAGTCAATTTGTCACCACGTATGTGCTAAAAATATTTCCCCAAACTTTTCTAATTTTTATGACTTTTTACTTGATTTTTTCGGAATTTTTTGAAAATAAATTTACACAAGATAAATCAAACATAGAGATTTATCTAACACACCCAAAACAAATATAAATTACTTTATAAAAATTCAGAACATACACAGTACATAGCGGAACAGTAGCCGTCACACTGGAGACTTTTTTGTACAGACTTTTTTGAACAGTAGCCATTTGTTCTCTCTATCTCATAAATATTTCCATGGTAATTATTTTCTATTATTTTCTATTAGTTTAGTGTGATAGCTACTGTTCCGGTATGTACTGTATGTTCTAAATTTTTATAAAGTAATTTGTATTTATTTTGGTGTGTTAGATAAATCTCTATGTTTGTTTTACCTTGTGAGAATTTTTTTCAAAAAATTCGTAAAAAAAAAGCCAAAAAATCATAAAAATTTCAAAAAAAATTAGAAAAAAATCCCAAAAAATCAAAAAAGTCACTGTAGCAAAGTTGACCCTGTAGCAACACTATAGCAAAAAATCCCTCGAAAATTAAAAAAATATCACTGTAGCAAAATCCAAAAAAATCAAGTAAAAATCAGAAAAATTAAGAAAGTTTGGGGAAGGATTTATATCATTTATAGCACATACGTGGTGACAAATTGATTATAACAATGACCTTTATTCCCTCACAACTTATATGATTACTATCCTAATTACACTCTAAGTGTCCCCTGCTAGAATTGAGTAAGCTTAAAGCCCAAATTTCTAAAGTGATCCCTTTGTTGTTGCAAATAGACGTTTGTAAGGTGACCCTCAGGAGGTGGTTTTAGGCACCGTAGGCTACTCAGAGATAATTACCCACTGACATATTAGATGGCTACCGGCATATCATGCAAATGCGAGCTATGTAGAGCGGATTGTAGTCCATACGACATCATGTATAATGATATATGATATGATGAACACTCCAAAATATTCCAGAAAAAAATTTGATGAGGTAGTTCTCCAAATAGAAAAATTAAAAGAACAGGATAAAAGTCCCAACATAACTTTAGAAGTAAAAAAAATCTAATTTAACAACTCGGAAAGGTCTAAAAAATTTAAGGGTCTACTAAGTTATTTTGGATATAAGCCTAATCAGGAAAAGGTGGAACCTAATATCATAAACGAAACTAAAGAGGACGAAAAGGCGAATAAAGAAAATGATAGTAATATCTCAGTAAAAGAGGGAGAAGATTGTGAAGAAGAATCTTTTGACAAAGAAAAATGATACGATGAAATAATTCCTATTCCAGAACTAGAGACAAAGGGGGTAGCAGGAAAGTTAGATTACATTGACAGTTTAGGAACCAGTTCAAATCAAATTAGACCAAGTCAACAAATTAATATGATGCAGAAAACATACTCCAAAAAAGAATTCGACTCAATAGTTGAGCTGATTAACTACTGGAAAGAGTTGTATAGGGACCAAAATAGCACCATTCAGGAGAAATACCATCTAATAAAAAGAATACAAGAAACATACAACCAATATGAAGGCTTGTTACATCATTTTAAAATTGACCTTGGGATATACAACTTGAAAAGTGAAAATAAAGACGTAAAAAATGAGAATGGAATAACTATACATGATGAGTACAAGACAGAATCTGAAGGAAATACCAATCCTGACAATAAGCTGATATATGTCAGGAAAATGTCAAATGATTCAAAGAGTATGCCACAAAATAGAATTCATCTGAAACTGTCTAATGTATACTTTAAGAATAGGCAAAAGGTCATAATATTCACAAATCACGAAGAAACACGGGATAAAGAAAGATTTGTAAATTACATAACAGGAGTCCTTCAAAGAAATGTGTTACAAAGGATTGAAGATATTTTTGACCTTGTGGAAATCATAAAAGAAAATTTATACACAAAGGCACAAAATGAACATTTTTTCCATCAAGTATTAAAGAGGATAATAGATAAGGGAATAATTATTCGTAAAATAGGATCATACAAAAACGATACAAAATTCTTAGGACATAGAATAGAGCTTTTCAACAAAGAAAAAATAAAGATAAAGAGAATAACTAGATATGCAAGCGGAAAATTCGATTGTGAAATTCCAGGAATAACTAATGCATGTCGACAGATAGATTGTATAGCAATTGTTAAATTATGTAGTCATAGATGGACGAAATTTATAGATCATAGATACAGACCAAAATTTAAGCATAAAATTACAAAAAAATTATCTAGACTAATTCTTTGGTATTTAATTTTGCAGATGAATCCCAGAGAGTTCATGAGATTTGGAGATATTTATCTCAAACAGTATGCAACACAAAGTAAAGAGTAATTCAGAATCACTGAATTTCAGATAGATTTAATACAACAATGTATACTAGATAATTTGTGAAATTTAAGACTAGATCAGCCAAAAGAGAAAGTTAAAGTAATCAAAGCATTAGTTATTATTTTAAAGGTATTATCCAGACACCTCAGTCACGGAATTTTATATGCTATGTCATACTTAGAGGGTATCAAGTAGGAATTTAAAGAAATTGGAATACAGTTAGAAGATTAGTCTCAAATTTTGATAATCCAATATTTAAAGATTTTAATAATGTTAAAGAAGCTATAGAATATGCTAAAAATAATATTCCAATTTCTTGGTATTTCGATGAAAACCTTAAAGAATTTATGAATCCACAAGAAAGTCAACAGATTTCAAGTAATCTAAAATCATCAACAGAGTGTAAAGATTATCAAATTATTATTAAGCACTTTAAAAATCTAAAGATACAAAAAGATAAATTGGTTGAAAATCTCTGTAAACAAACACAGATAATTATGAGCTTGCATAAAGAAAATGAAAGCCTCAAAAATACGAGAGAAAAAGAAAGAAAGGAGTGCCTCACAAATAAGAGTGAAATAGAATCAAGTGTAAAAGATAGAAGGGAGAGTCTCCAATATATGAGAATACGGAAGCCATGCAAGCCAGATTTTTCTTTAAAACAAATGATAAATTATCTATTTTACCGGAAGATGTCAGACAAAACATCCACCAGAAGATTCAAAACAATTTCTATAGAAAAACCAGAGACATGCAACAGATACTCAAAGAAATCCAAAAAGGAGAAAGAAGATACAGAGAAGTAGCTGTAGACCAAGTGATACATTATACCAACACCGATAGATGCATCAACATCAATTCAAACTGCAGCATCATGGACCTCTCACAACCGAAATGCCAATGTGAGTTAGCCTATAGCATCTACAAACTAAATATACAATTAGGCCAAATAAAGACGGAGAAACTCCGTGGAACAGACTATAGTTTGAAAGACTTCCTAGATATGGGATTTGTTTCACAAATAATCATTAGTCATCCAGATCATGCAGAATTACTTCCATATTCTTTAGCATTTCCAGTTTCAAATGATTTTTTAGGCAAGAAGCCACAACTTAAGATAGAATTCGACTCCATAATAGCAGAATACATAAAAAGAGTATGGTATCCTACAAAGCACAGTGCATGGATTACACACAGACTAGCCCATCCCCTACATCCAGATGTAGAGGTAAGAGAAGTAATTTATGACAGAAAGATCCCCAAACAGATCAGGCACTGGAGAACAAAAACCACAGCATATGAATTCAACTGGAAAAAATACAGTGCAAATAGATTCAGACTAGTTATAGAAACTGAAATCTACAGAGTCTATGTAGACAAAGAAATTATTTGTAAGGTCCCAAAAATTATCAGGTCAGCCCATGAAGATTTAATTCAATATTATAGATAAAAGAAAATAGTAGAAGACAAAATACTTCAGCAAGACATGGTAGAACGGGTAGAAGAATTTATACCACCAGATCTACTAGGACGCATGGGAGATGAAGACATACAGAATCTCGACAACATAGGCGACCAATCAGCATCAAAAATGAAACTTGCTCATTGATAAATTCCTGTAAATGCAAATATTGTTATTTAAAAAAAAAGGGGAGAGAGCTCTCCTGATAACAAGACACCAGCAGAAAAGATTCCTGACGACGACATCAACAGTACAAATTCGCGACAAGACTTCTACAGTGAAGATTCCTGACAAAAACAAGACATCAACAGTGCAGATTCACGACAAAACTTCTACAGTATGATTCCTAACAATGACAAGGCATCAGCAGTGAAGATTCGTGACAAGACTTCTACAGCAAGATTCTCAAAAGGCTTCTCATGCAAAAAAAATCGTCTATAAAAGGGGCTTCCGAAGGATCGACAATTTATCAGCAATCCACACCAACATAAGCAAGCTTCCACAATACCTTAAACTCCTCAACGCCTCCTTTTCTGCATCACCATCCTTTCTCACCCTCTCATCCTCTTATCCTCAACACTAATGCACACTTAACACGAGTAGGGGTATGCATGGGTTCCTTTTTTTGCTACAGTGTCGACTTTGCTACAGTGACTTTTTTAATTTTTTTGGAATTTTTATGATTTTTTTACGAATTTTTTGAAAATAAATTCACACAAGCTAAAACAAACATAGAGATTTATCTAACACACAAAAACAAATAGAGATTACTTTATAAAAATTCAGAATATACAGTATATACAGGAACAGTAGCCATCACACTGGAGATTTTTTTGTACAGACTGCAGACCCCTACAGCCCAAAAAAAGAACGTCCGGGCTCTGATACCAGAGATTAACATACTTACTACTACTACTGTCACACACTAATGCAGAACGAAAAGCTAATACACTCAGGCACACTTAATTATACATATAGGTGGTAGAGAACTACAAATGGTTGGTGGTTTGATCGGCAGGCATAAAACTGGTAAAACGGATGGGAGAAGATGAGAGGGTGAGAGAGGATGGTGATGTAGAATAGGTGGCGTTGAGGAGTTTAAGGTTTTGTGGAAGCTTACTTATGTTGGTGTGGATTGCCGATGATTTGTCGATCCGTCGGAAGCCCCAGTTATAAACGACCTTCCTTATATGAGAAACCTCTTGAGAATCTTGTTGTAGAAGTCTTGTCATAAATCTTTACTGTTGATATCTTGTCCTTATTAGGAATCTTCACTATTGATGTCTTGTCGCGAATCTGCACTGTTGATGTCTTGTCTTTATCAGGAATCTTCACTGTTGATGCCGCCGTCAGGAATCTCTTCTGCTGGTGTCTTGTTGCTTTACTGTTGATGTCAGAAGAGTTTTTTTTTTTAGCACACTTATATTTACATTCTTCTAGGAAGTTAATGAAATTATCGGATACTGAAGTTTCTATCGATCCTGGAGATGCAAGATCTATCCATTCATTTGTGGATGGGACAGGGTCGTTCCATCCTGTTGGCATGATCGTCGTTTCTGGTGTTTTCTGCTGGTTGAGTCTTGATTTCGGGACTAATTTTTCACTTTTGGTTTCCCATAAAAAAACATAGTATTCGAACCTTCCAGTCTCTTCTCCGAGTAGCCCAACTGCCAAGTTGCCTTCTTCATGTAGTTGTTTTTGTAGCCTCTGTACAGAGACTCCCCTGTTGAGGGCTTCCTCGGTTATGTCGACTTCTATTTCAGACTCGACCTCCGTGTCCATTTCTTATTCGGCCTGCTGTATAGAGTCATTGCATGCTTGCGATCCTTCTAGCGCTATAATCTGTAGTATCTCTTTTGATCTGTTTGATGCAACGAGGCTGGGTAATTATTTTTCTAAAACTCTACCCATACTTTCTAAGAGATCAATTTGTTTAGAGGTTGCTTCCCTAATGATTCCCACATTGAGGGTTGTTATATAATCTGAGCAAAGCTTTCTCAAGAACTTGAGTTCTAATTCTTGTTTCATTACAAGATTTGCTAGGTTCCCTATGTGCCTTCGGAAGACACGACGAGTTCTAATTCCCAGATTTGCCTTCTGGTGAGCTCGCCAGACTCCATTTATTTCAGAATAAAATGGTGGTGGGATCTCCAACTTGGGAAAACTTGCTATTTTTGGCTCGAGCATGTGGTGGGCGAGATCACGAAGTTCTTCAGCTAAGTATGGGTTCTGTCGTGATACCTCCCAGGCTAAGATGGCATCTTTTTCCGAGTAGTAATGCCTGCAACAGAATCCATTAAAATCGAATACCTGGTCGTAGCATTTTTTCCAGTTTGTGTAGATACCCAGCTGATATCCCACGAATATGACGAATGCTACTGGAACAGGAACACTACTTGCTATAGTCTTCCCCTTATCGTTCTTCTGCAAAATAAATTTATTAATAGATTACTAATACCTTACTCGTAATTAGTTATTTTTTATTTGTTAGGTCAGCTTAGATAATCTGTAATAAAATTATCTTTTCCTTTAACATGTTCGATCTCAAAAGAGTATTGGGCTATTTCATTATACCATTGCATGCGTTTTCCAGAGGTCTTTCTCGTATTTACTAGAAAATCTCTAACGACTTTGTTATATGTTCTAATAATAAAAATATTCGGGTGAAAGAAATATTTGAAATTTCTGCAGGGCTAATTTTATAGTGTATAGTTCCTTCTCAAATATTATCCATTTTAATTCGTTTGGTTTGAATTTTCAAGAGTTGTACCCACAAAGTTTCTCATATTTTAATATTTTTTATGGTATGCTTCTTTTTCTGAACCTGATTCCATTCTGGGATAGGGGTGGATCTTTTCCGTCCCAATTTTCTTTTGGGATTGCTTTTAGTATACATCCCCAATATTCATCCCATGCATCGGTGTCTAAAATCAGTTTATCTCCTATTTTTGGTAGGTAGACTTCTTGTGCCTTTTCAGCGAGCTGCTTAATTTGTTTTAGAACCTTTTTATCTTTGTCTGTCCAGATAAAATCTTGATTTTTATTTAGCTTTTTTAGTAGAGGTATTTCTTCCTTCGTAAGTTCTCGTAGGAAATTTCTTCCATAAATCAATAGCCCTAGTAAACTTTATAGCTGTTTTTTATCTTTTATTTATTCAGGAAATTCCTTAATTTTTGAAATGATGTTTTTGTAGTTGAATGTCATCTTTGTCTAGAATAATTCCAAGAACTTCTATTGACTCTTTTTCGATTTCGATCTTTTTTGGAGAGAGTATTATCCCGTGTCTTTTAAAAATGTCGCTAATGATCCTTAGATGTCTCTTATAATCTTTTGTTTTTGAAAAAATCAAAATGTCATCAATGTACACGACACAGAAATCGTTTAAGTTATTAAAGATTGAGTCCATCCATTTTTAAAATATCTGTGGTGCGGTGTTTAACCCAAATGGCATGACATTCCAGTGAAAGTGACCTCGTGGCGTACTAAATGTTGTTAGTGGTTTCGATTCCTCCGTCATTTTTAGTTGCCAGAAACCAGACTTACAGTCGAACTTACTGAATACTCTAGACCCTTTCGTTAAATTTATCAGGACTTCCTTTCTAGGGATAAAATACCCATCAAATTTTAGATTTTGGTTTAATCTTTTGTAATTAATTACCATTCGTGGTTTTTTTTCTTTTTAATTCATTAAGATTTCTAACCATGAATGCAGGACTAAAATGGAATCTGAATCGAGCTAGAAAATGAGCTAGAAAGATTATTATTTAGAGTTTCTAGTATGTTTTGCATAAACTCATTTAAAAGACAATTTTGTATATTGTATCTCTTTTATATTGTAGAAAAACTTTACTTTTTTTATAAACTTGTTTTATGTATTTTAATATGTTTTATATAGGCAATTATATGATTATTCATTAAGTGATATGACACTGATATGACACTCCGGTATTTAGAGTCATCGCAATATCCTGCCCAGTATTCGATATCCGGTATATAATTTGGCCGACCGGTATATTACCGGTATCCGATATTTAGAACACTGGGTGTACAAAATTATAACCAATTCAGATGGGTCTCTAGTGCAGTATAAAGCTCGTTTTGTAGCCAAAGGCTATACTCAGAAGTACGGTATTGATTATGAGGAGATATTTGCTCCAATTCTCGCATTACATCTGTCCATTATCTCTTGGCTGTGGTCTTTGCTCACCGATAGCCTTTGCTTTAGATGGATATGAAGAACTTCTTGCACGGTGATTTAGCTGAGGAGGTCTACATGAAGCCTCCTCTAAGGTCTTTTCATCCTCCTAATAAGATTTGTCATCTTAAGCATGCCTTGTATGGGATCAAACAAGCTTCGCGCGTCTGGTTTGTCAAGCTCAGTTCCACTATTGGCCAACTTAGTTTTGCCTGCCAACCACATGACTCTACTCTATTTACTCATCATACTGACACTGGTATCACTATTTTGCTCTTTTATGTTGACGATATTATTATTATTGGTAATAACGATTCTGGTATTCTTAAGCTTAAGCAGTTTTTGTGTCAGCATTTTGATATGAAGGATTTTGGCTCTCTTAGTTATTTTATGGGCTTGAAAGTGACTTATACTTCCGATGGCAACTATTTAACTCAGATCAAGTATTCCTTTGACTTTCTTTCTCATGTTAGCTCGACTAATTATAAGACGGTTGATAAATTTGTTAAGTCTAACATTAAACTTCGTACTACTGACTACGAGCTCCTTTCCGATACTACCCTTTATTGACAGCTTGTTGGGAGTCTCATCTACCTCACTTTTACCAGGCCAGACATTACCTACGTCGTGCATCTCATTAGCCAGTTTATGGCTTCTCCATGCTTTATTCACAATGATGCAATTCTTTGCATCATATGCTATGTGAAGAGCACCTTATTCTATGGACTCTATTTTTCATCCCACTCATCACTGCAGTTACAAGTTTATTCCAATGCCAATTAGGCAGGTGACCTTGTCGATCGACAATCCACCACTGGTTTTCTCTTTTTACTAGGTGACTCTTATTTCTTAGCAAAGAAAGAAGCAAACTATTGTTGCTCGGCCAAGTACCGAACTCGATTATTGCGCTCATGCTGACACTACTTATGTGCTTCATTGGATTCGTTAGATTCTCTAGAATATGGGTGTCTTAAAACTCCAGTACTCCTCTTTATTAAGACAATCATAGTGTTATTCATATTGCTCACAATCATGCCATGAACGCACCAAGTATATTGAGATCAATTGTCATTTTGTGCATCATCACCTACAAGCGGTCACTCTGTCTTCTCCCAGCTTCATCGACTAATCAGCTCGTCGATATTTTTACCAAGGCCCATCCACCTGATCGTCACTGTGATCTCATTTCCAAACTCAAGTTGGCGTCTTCTATACTATTTTGAGTTTGAGGGGATATTAGCATATCACACTAATTTAGGATATCTTTTTAAATTAGCATATTTGACAAATCCCCCTAATTTATTACCATATTTAATAAATCCTCCTAATTAGGTTGATTAAGCTGATTGAAGATTTTATATAATTAGCATCAAATTATATATTTCTTGCCTTCTATATTTATTTTCTTGCTTTTTATGTTTGCCTCATTCACCTATAAAAAGATGGCCATTGTATAGTATACACACCTCGGGATACAATACTATTCTACATTCTCTCTTAATTCATAGTTTTATAACCCTTCCCCTCCCCCCCCCCCCCCCCCCCCACCCCAACCACCACAATCCAGTTTTCCTATAAATGTTTATCCATAAATGTGCGTCTTGATTGTCTTTGTATGTAATGAATGTATAAAGCTGTACACCTTTGTATGTATTGACGTATATATATATACTATATATGCACACTGGTACGTACATATGTTCGTATTTATGCATCTAGTCAGCAACTATACGTGTATGTATAACATATGCATGCTTGTGAGCACATATATCAATATTTATATGGATGTGTATATAGTTGACTTTTGTACATGCGTGTTGGAAAGTGTTTGTAAGGGGACAATTCACATAACTTCTCTAAGGAGTGAGCTAAAACCATTTGGCGAGGCATCCCGTGATGAACCGTGTCATTCACCATGATATTCATGCCTAAAATGTGAAAGATGAAGTTACAAAGTTAGAAAACCTTCACCTTGAATCAAGTAGTATTTAAATAAATGATGTTTTCATTGATGGAACCAACAAGACCACTTGTTTAATGTGTCTGGATAAACGTGTGTATAAACAGAAGAACACACATACATGTGCATATGTGTGTGCACATGTGTTTTTATATATGTATATACGTATGAATATATATATGGGATTCTGTAATCACCACTTAGATAGTATATTTAGAGGCTCTAATAAGAATAAACTAGGTTCTAAGGAGTTACTAACAGTTTGCTGTGAGACGACCCAACAAAGTGAAGTATTTTCACCCTTAATGAAGGTAAAATCTACCGTATCATATTCTCCATCACTAATGAATTGTTTTTGAAATCCAACAAAGATTTTCAATCTGCCTCTCAACCATAAAAGATCGTAATTGTAGAAGCTGTAACATGTTATTGGAAATATTTCCATCAGAATTCTCTTCCAATCCTCTCAAAGTTTGAAGCCTAGGAACATCCAAAACACATATTTGAGATGAGACAAGCTTAAGTTTGAACTCTAGTTTAAAAGAAAAAAAAAAAAACATGTTAGTGCTATTGTCCCAATAGACAAAGCAGCAAGTACAATAGATAAGTTTGCCCAAGCAGTTCATTAGAATGATAATAACAATATGACAAGCTAGCTTCATCAAGAGAGTTTCCAGATAAATGTCTGAAGTAACTTAGAAGACCAGTGAAGTTCAGAAATAAAACTGTTTAAAGAAACATTACCTCATACGGCCATCCATCAACAACAAAGACATCTAGTGAGTAACCATCATTAGTCGAAAATGCATGTGCTTCTTGGATATTAAGGCCAGCCTCGGCAAGCAAAGATGTCAGCTGGAAACATACAGTGAAGACTTTCACAAGACATGTTTGCAAAGGACGAGTTCATAAAAATAAAAAAACAATAACTGCCTCGCAGAAGACGTAATAATAAATTTATGCAGACACAGATATGCAGCTCTCATTGATAACCAATTAACACAGATGCCATAAGACCCTTTCAGAATATTTAATGTAATTAAAGGCAAGGCATCATCACCAACAAAGAAGTGGCGCACAAAAGAACAAGTATTTTTAAATGGTTGCTTACAGAACAAAACAATGCAATGCTGATTATAAAAACTTCAAACGGAATTTCCGAAGTTTCAAAATAGGGACACGTTCACAGTTTTATATTCCACAGATTTTCTAGACATAAGTTTTATTTTATTAATCTCGTAATGGGGCATATTTCACTTTGAAAAGAGGATATTATATATCAATCAACTAAGTCTTTTATTCCAAGTACTTGGAGTAGGCTACATGAACCAAAAGAGAATCACGCCCGGTCGTTCACATGGATGATCCTTCTCCACTCATTCCTACCAAACAATATGTCCTCATTTAAACCTCTAGCATCCATATCTTTTCATATCACCTCGATTCATATTTTCTTCGATTTTTCCTTCGCTCTTTTAACTTGTCCTATATTGATAAACTCTCTTCGTCGAACAGGTACATTTATAGCTCTACGTTGCATATGACTAAACCATCGAAAGTGATTTTTGTGCATCTTCTCTTCGATGGGGCCACGCTACTTAGCACGAATAAGCTCATTTTTTATTTTATCTCTCCCAGTGTGGCCGCACATCCAACGAAACAGGCAAATCTTTACTACACTTATCTTCTATGAATGACGTTTCTTTATAATTCAGCATTCCGTACCATATAATAAAGCTGGTCTAATAGCAGTCCTATAAAATTTTTCCTTCAACTTTAACCAGATGTTACGTTCGCATAAAACTCCCGTTATGCTCCTCAATTTCAACCAACTATATTAAATCCTATGGTTAACAACACTATCAATCTCTCTATTATTTTGAATAATAAAACCCAAATACCTAAACTAATTACTAATTTTATCTCTTGCCCATCCAACATCACAACACTACAATCTTGTTCATTTGTTAAATTTACACTCCATATATTATGTTATGGACCTACTCAATCTAAAACCTCTAGATTTGCTTCCATAACTCCAATTTGGCATTCAATCATGCTCTCGTCTCATCAACTAAGACAATATGCAATATTATGATATAATATCCTCTTTATGACATGAGCCAAAAAGAGGATATTATATATAATATTGCATATGTAGTGGGATCAGATAATAATTATTTTCGTTAAGCAAATGTTCCCAAAAACATACATGTTGATACCTTTTGCTCAAATTTAGATTTCCAACATAAAATAACTGATGCAACACATTCATCGGTCATACAATAAGAGATCAATAAAATAAGTGTGTGCCTTATTATAAGAAGGGTTGTACATGATAAAGAGGAGTATACAAAATGGATAGACTTGCACCGGTTGTAAAACACAACTACATGACCTCAGATGTGTTTATCCACCTGATTTTAATATGAAGTTTCAAGTTGCACTAGTAATCTTCTTTTATGGGAGGAATTACACTCTCTATATGAAAACAACCAGTTTACATTAGGCCCAAATGAACCAATATATTTTGACTTGGCAGAAGGTTCTCATGTTACAAAAACCAAGAAAATCGTCATGCACAAGAAAATATAATAAAAGATGACTTGCCTGAGTTACAGCATACATGTATATGAATGGTGTTCGGATTTGTTGCCCAGTATACAAGGCATGGGTTCCACCGGTTGCCAATGTAATAATGTTAGAGCATAGTTTAAAAAGGAATTTGATACTCACTGGGGAGTGTCCGGTCCAATTCAATTATAAATAGTGTTCGCAGTGAAAGGAGATTCTTTCAAGGTAATTTCAACCATCATACTCTAAGCACTCTCCAATGATGAGTAGAAGAATTTGGAGTCTATAAGAGGCCACATGATAAACAGTCACGATCAGTATAGCATGTCAACAGAATGATCATTATTTCAAAGTGGCAAGTTTCCAAATTATAAGGAGAAAAAAAAAAGTTAATGGAATTAGACAATGTCAGCTTCACTGTATGCTGATGTATTCACTCTCTTCCGCTAAATAATGTTGTTTCTAGTTGTCTTTCTCTGCATCTTCGATTACTACACCAAGTGTTTACATTTTCTTATCCATTTTTTGTAACAGAACATTAAGCGAAAATGTGGTTAAAAATACTTGAGATAAGCATGTTTACCTGACTGAGAAGCTTAGGTTTGTCGTTGGTCGAAAACGTTATTTCATGCATGCATCTGTAAAAATATCAAAATTGACAATGAGACAAGATGTGCCAGCAATGTTACGAATTAAGAAGCAGAAATTTGACAGAGAAATGTCTAAATTAACTATTGAAAGGAATAGCAGGTGGTGCGTCCCATAAAATAAAAATATAAAGAAAATAAACAAGCACATGAAGCTAGTTAAGACTCGTGTAAAATGTAATTTTCTTATTAGCAACAGACACATAGGCATGTAAAGCACGCCCATGTGCATGAGCAATGGAGCAAGCATGTGTTCGCAAACCTAAAAATCTGAGACCACAATAAAGATATGATCTCTCACAGCAGTTTTGTATTTCCAGATATCTTCAACCACTAGAACCAACAAGCATTAAGAATATATATAGGGACCCTAATGCTTTTGAAAGAAAACGATATTGAGGGAAGAAGAAACAAAGAGAAGATAGGGAACTCATATCTCAATCAAGCAATCAATAACTCAATTCTAAGTAGTCTAATTTTCTAGTACCATAGAACCTTGTTTATAGGGAAAAAGCAAATGTCATCAATCAACTCAAAACCGTTCTTATAGAGACTACGCTGGAAAAATTTTGTTCTGTAGTATTTATTGATGTCTGTCTGCCCAATTTTTAAGAACCAAAAGTGCTTTAGGTTCTACTAAAATAGAAATACGTGAACGAGAGAGACTCAGAAAAGCATTTGCCGCATTCCAATAAGCAACTATTTAATTAATTTATTATGCATGTTCAATCTCAAACTTGTAATTAGAAGAACCACTATTAAAAATAACTTAATTCTCAAAGTCTAATTTTCTAGTGCCAGAGAACCTTTTTTATAGGAAAAAATAAAATGACAGACTAAGAGAAGCATTTGGAGCATTCCAACAAGCAACTACTTATTTTGATATGCATGTTCAATCTCCAATCTTGTAATGACATGAAGAACCTCCACTTCGATTACAACCAGAAAACGTAAAAGATATATGCTATGCATGCCATGTACTCACTAAGTTTCAGTTTAGCTGTGGGTATCACTTTCATAGTATTATCAAATCGAAATAAGCAAATAACAAGTTTAAGGAACAACTCAAACGACAATGCATAATCAGATTAATAAATAATTAGTCATGACAAACAAAGTTGCATTAATAACTAAGAAAACATACTGAGCTATGTTAATTTATTCTTCAGAAATCCAAGGGTCCTAGCATGTTTATTCTTACAACATCAAATCTTACTAGTTCCTAGAAAGTTTATTATGGATAAATAGAATACAAAGAGAATAAGTTTCAACACAGGTCTCAACAGCGATAAGGCCATGCAAAATTTTAACAAGAACCAACCACTCTTTTAGATGCTTCTTTGTGGATGGTGGAGAAGGAAAGAATATGGAAGTTGAGGAAGTGTTATGGAAGAACAGAGACTAGGTAAAGGGAAGAATTTTAAAGAGTAAGGTGGTAAGATGAGAAATAAGTAAGTTTTGCTCTTTTCATGAAATAAGTAAGGTGGTGAGATGAGAAATAAGCTGCTTTTCCCTTCGAATAAGTTGCTATAAATAGAACTGAAAGATATACAAGTAAAAAGATTTTTTCAGTTTTGAGATGGAAACACGGGCCTAATCTGAGTTGAAATGGTTAGATCTGATGTGATCTGACCGAGTTAGTTCAGATCAGAACTAGTTTATTTTTTGATTCACAGCATGAAAAAGGAAGTTCAGGTCAGCTATAAAACCTGATTTGAAAACATTCCTTTTCAATTAGATTCATCCAGAAAATCTAAATACAATCAAATAAAAAGATAGAAAACTAATAAATTTAACCTAAAACTTCCAGCCAACCAAAACAAATTATGAAAAATACAAAATAGTGATAAACAGTTGCATCAGTTTCCCATGAGGAAAGAATGCGTAAAGAGTCCACTAGTCTTTGATACAAATCATTGCGGCATCATCATAGCTCAATCTCATCAATCCAAGTGCAATCCGACAATGGTCGTCCTCACCAATGCACCAAGTTGTGTCGATGATTTCCCTGCTGAGTCTGAAATCCTCAAAAAATTCATTTGGCAAGTTCAACACCTCC
Source organism: Dracaena cambodiana (assembly GCA_036321105.1). Lineage (NCBI taxonomy): Eukaryota > Viridiplantae > Streptophyta > Magnoliopsida > Asparagales > Asparagaceae > Dracaena > Dracaena cambodiana. Next base: position 31,489,019 of record JAYEPQ010000007.1, read on the forward strand.
CTCAATGTTCTGGTGGGAATATGGATAGAATACGGGAGCTTTCCAACAACCTATGAAAAATACAAAATAGTGACAAACAGTTGCATCAGTTTCCCACGAGAAAAGAATGCGTAAGAAGTCCAATAGTCTTTGATGCAAATCATTGCGGCCCGACATCATCATAGCTCAATCTCATCAATCCAAGTGCAATCCGACAATGGTCGTCCTCACCAATGCACCAAGTTGTGTCGATGATTTCCCCGCAGAGTCTAAAATCCTCAAAAAATCCATTTGGCAAGTTCAACACCTCTCTCAATGTTCAAGTGGGAATATGGATAGAATATGGGAGCTCTCCAACAAACATGGTGAGGTCAGCAATATTGCACACAGGGATGATTGGTAAACGGCATGGAGTAGGACCAATAAATATTTATTGGAGCCTATTTTGATAATTCTAGAAGGTCCAAACATCCTTTGGCTCAATTTACCATATGATCCTCTAGAAAACTGTTGCTGCAAAAATGCATGTGATGACTGGCACTCTCGTAATTGATCACTAAGCGTGAGACGTCCCAAGTGACACCAGCACAGGCAACACGAATGTCACAGGACTGGATCTAGATCCTAAACAAAGAGCCTTTCGCACTCAAGTCAGCAAGTTATAGATAGTAAAACAACTTAAATAAGAGGGAGAAAGAAATTTCAGGATTAAGTTTCACCTTTGGCTTATCTATATGAAGATGGAGGGATAAATTGGACAATTAAGATGGGACCATGCCCATGAATGGCGGTCAGTTTTTATTAAACATAAGGAATTTATTAATAGGGTTGTCTTAATGGGCCCAATTAGTTCTTTAATTAATCTCATTGAATGCATAACACTTAGTTGGTTTTAAATTAAAACCCATGTAAGTTAGCCTTTGACCCTATCGAGGCCAGAATTTTTTTTTTTTTTTTTTTTGCAGCAATATAAACCACCAATTGTTTGAGAGAATATGAGTTGCATCGAGATATTTGATAAATAACATGGTTAGAGGAGCAAATTGTTCATAACATACTTGTTTCACGCGAAAAACGCGCTTCTTTTCATTGCCATGGATTTATAAAAATTACAATGAAAATTATCCAAATTACAATGAAAAGAAATAAAGAAAACAAACGAGAGAATTTAAAGAACACGTCTCTCTCTTTTGCAGAAGATGTGGGTTCTAACGTGGCTATGGAGCGTCGACCTCAATACTCCGTTGACGATTTAATACTTCGATTGGTCTTAAATATGAAGATTTGATGGTGAGGCTTCTGGTCGACGGCTCTTACTGTTGGTCAGCGTGCCTTCCTATAGAAATCGACTCTTGGTCTCTAAAGATTTTTCAAAGATCCTAAAAACTCCCATCTTGACCCCTATTTATAATTTTAAGAGTTTCCTTAGAGATAAAGATGGAATCCTAGTTAAATCCAACCTCTGAATTTATATTTGAATATAAAATCGTTAATTCCAAGTGATTGGATAAGATTAGAATCGAAATTTTAGCAGAAATCCAAGAGGAAATCCAGTTTGGAAACTGGAATAACCCCGCACACGCGAGGCTGTCATCCCCGCACGAGGGGGCTAATAGCCTCGCGGATGCAAGCCTATTAGTCTTGCGTGCACGAGGCTATTTTGCCCCATGTGGCTTTTTTTCCTTGTCTTACAAGACCCCATTCAAAATTTTCAAAATCCCGTTTACTGATTTCTAACGAGTTTTGAAATACTTTGGACTTTAACTCTTCAAGTATTCATCACACAAACTTCTTTAGTACCCAGAGTTATTTAGTTTCACAGAGCTAATAACCTTGCGAAAAATAGCCTCGTAGAAAATAGCCTTGCGGAATTTATAACTGCCTCGCAGAATTTTAGCCCCTTTAGGTGCCATTTCTTCCTTTAAATAGTCTCTTCACCTTCTCCTTCATTCCAAAGAAATCCAATCTCTCATTTTGAGTTCCTTTGAGTTTCTTTTGAATTTTTTCGAATATCTTCAATTCCTCGCATCAATTTTTGACAAATGGCACCAAATAAGGCCTTGGTTAGTCAGAGCAGCGTCGTTTCAGCCTCACGGCCACCGGCCGTCTGCATTGGGAGGGTTCCACCGTTCTTGGAGGTAAAATCTTCTCCAAATCTTGTTTTCTTCTTCTTTGTTGATAGAATCTTGATATGACGCTTCAATGGAGGATTTTAACCATGATATTTGGGTAATCTTAGGGTTTAGAACCTCATTTTCCGCCGTTGACGGCGTTAGAGTTCGCCACCGCCGGCAAACTACCTTCGGGCATAATCACGAGGCTGTGTAGCCTCGCGTACAGTTACGCGAGACTATAGCTTCACGCTGCATTTCGCGAGGCAACAGCCTCGCGATGGCTTTCGCGAGGCTATTAGCCTCGCGTTCAACTTCTTTTACGCGGGGCTATTTTAGCCTCACATTTCTTTACATAAAGATTTTTCCGCCATATTTAATGAGCTTCTAACTTCTTCTGTCTCTTTGGCAGTGAGCTATCCCACTTCTTTGTCGAGACGCCATCACTTCGGCTTCCTTTTGTAACCTGCATTTAGCAACCAGTATACTCACCGATGGCACCACCAGCGGGCCCACCAGTGAGTCACCAGTGGCTCCGAACATAGATGTCAATCTCAAGGTCGTTTTTATGGTAATTCAGGCGAATTTGAGTTGGTTTTGGACTCTTTTTTCGGTCGTAGATTCCTACTCATAAAATTTAAAGGAGATGATTTATTTGAAGGATTTAATGGTTTATGCACTCTATAAAAACCCTTTATATCCAACATTGAAAGGGGTTCCAAGGACCCTCCAATGCATCCAGTTATTCCATCCATCAAAGAACCCATAAGAGAGCCATGTTCATCTTCTTCAAGAGCAATATCTTCATTCTTCATATCAACAAGATCTTGGCTTCGTCTCCATGAACTTCATCGCTTTGCACGAAGAAGAGAGCTTTCACATCAAATTCATTAAGGAGAAGGCTCATCACCACGAGAATTTTTTGCTACGTTCAACGTTGCACCTCTAGTAAGTAAAATTCCTCATCTTCTCGCTCCCTCTTTGATCTTCCTCGTGATCTTTGTGTTAGATTGATGACGGACCTTCAATGAGGCAAAGAGCCACTCTGGTTTGGTACCCATCATCCTAGGTTCCCAAATTGTTTCAAGAAAATTTATAATTTTTATTGAGTGATTGTAACAATTGAACAATGTTTTCATATTGTTTGAGGGTTAAACTATGAAATCATTATCTTATGATTGCTTGATTTTATAAAGCACCTCTTTTCTCATATCTTATAAATTTTGATTGATTTTTCTACGCGAAACAATTATTTCTCAACCAAGGGTCATTGTTCTCTTCTTTAGGAGCAATCATAACTTGATGCATTATAAAGAATTGACTACTATATCCCCTCAACCAGTTACTCCCTCACGACTGCTCTCTCCTTCCACATCTTTGAACCATACTCATCATCACAAATGTCCCTCTTCGTAGTCTATCAAGTTAGACCAAGGGTTGAATTTTCACCTAGGATACTGATTGGATCTGCATCGTCGAGGTTGAAAACACTTATAATAGCTAATCGCACTAGGCTTGGCTCCTAAAGTTCACTTACCTTATTGTTCAAATGGAACTATTTTTTATAAGGCATTAACAGTGGTGCTAGGGAATCGACAACACCCCTGCTTATCACCAAATAAACTAGCAAAAGACTTAGTTGAATCATATGTGCAAGGTGTTGATTTCTGCAATTGTTTTCAATCTTCTTTGTCTTGTGATAAGCATCATCAACCTCCATAACATCCTGGAGGTCGACCCTGTCTAACAAGGATTTTGTTTTCAAATGATCATTCAATCTTCTCATGTAAAGTAATTGATCTACATGAATTGCATAAAAGTTTTAAAAGTGTAATATGAGTTTGTTTGATTTTGGCAAGTCAATGCTTAATGTATTTTCTATACGTGTTACTTTCTATCAAGCCTTCTATCGGCTATATGATGTTCCGGATTCAAAAACATCAATGACTTATAATCCTGCAACTATAGTTTAGCCGAAGCATTCAACAAAACTTTAATCAAATTTCTCAGTAAGGTAGTCCTTTTAGCAAATGTGATTGGGATGAAAATTTTATTTTAAATTTTTTTAAAAACTCAGCAAATGTATTTGGGATTACATAACACAATAGTTGGAGCCCCTACGAATACTACACGCAACTCTCTAATCTACGTGTGTGAGGTGATTATACCGTTGGAAATCCAAACCTCATCATTACGTACAGTGCTAGCAATGAAAATGACTACCAAAGAAAAAACATCAAAGTCAACTTCAGAAGTTAAAGGCATTGGATAAAGGGCATAAAAGCTAAATAGTGCATCAAGGTTTATCAAGCCCGAGTTTCAAAGTTTTCATCAAAAAGGTCAAAGAAAGAATCTTCCGCAAATAGGATGTAATATCCCTATTTTCTACTAGCATGTATCCTTTTTGGGGATTCTATTGTGTCAAATTAGGATTAATGGAGTACAATGGATATCACAATTGACTTCTGATGAACCTATCTTGAATTCTATAACTCCAAATCAAATTCGATTTGGACATCATCATTTTTCAAATAATTATTATTTTTGGTGATTTTTTGAATTATTCTGAGAAAGTTAAAAAATTGGTGAAACTACATAATATTGATTTATAATGACTATTACTTCGATATTTTCTATTTTACAATCTAGGAGTCCAAAAATCATTTCAAAAATCTTGTCATACTTCTCTCATCCATATCTACTCCCTATATTAATTTTGAATTTTTCGTAGATCGTTAAATTGAGTCGATTCCAAAAATATAAATTTAATTAATTAACTCTTAATACCATAGCAAGCTAGCCTGGATCGGTTGTTCATTTAACCACTGCCAAATCACAGGTGGCAGCCTTGTGATTGAGCCAATTGAAGAAGGGGTTAGCTTAGGTTGATGGTAAGGAAATAATTTAAATTAAATTATTTCCTATAAATTGACCCCACTCTTTTACATATACATGTCTCCATTCTTCATTCATTTCTTACACACACCAAAACCATTCGTCCTCAAAATAATCTCTTCTCCTCACACACTCACACGGGCAGCAAGTATAGTGGAATAAGTCTATTTCCTTGGACAATCACACTTTCCCATCAAAATAATTCCATTTCCTACTCACACTCACATCATTTTTCCTCCACCTCGCCTTTCTTTCTCCTACTAACACCATCCAGCCAAGCAGTAGCAAAGCAGTAAGCAGCCACAGAGAGAGGAGCTAGAGTGCAAGTCTTGAGATTCGGCAACAGTTTAAGGCAAGTTGTGCATCCTCTCGCTTTTCCACTTTTTTGTTTGTGGTATTACAAGTATGCATTATTATTGAGCTTGAGTTAGACCACAAAATTCAAATCACGTCCTATCAGAATACTGTATATTTAATAATAACACAAAGTATTAGGCATTAAACCTGATTATATGTTAGTATTGAAAGGTATAATAATTCCATATGATGGGAGCTTAATTCATAAACTTATTTACTTATTCCCTAAGCAATTGAGTGAGGAATTTTTCATTGACCACTGCACAATAAAGGTGGGTGTCATGTGGTGGGCCAATCACAGAGTGAGGCTGGGGAATAAATTAACTTAAGAGGGAAGCTAGGGAATAAAATTAATAATATAATTAAAGTTATTATCGCTCTATATATAACCTCCTACACCATTGTTCTTCCACTTTTATTTCTCTCTCGTCAGCCTCACCTCACACAGCAAGTAGCTGCAGAAACAGTGGAGGGACAGCAGGGAAGAGGAGCCAGATTGCGGGTCTAGGATTTGGCAATGGTTTAAGACAAGTAGTTGCACTCTCTCGCTTCAGTTTTACAATGAGAAACAATGGTTGAGTTTGTGTTTACACTGAGAAAAAGAAATCCTTCTGCGCTCTAAATCATGCTGCAGAAAATTCATGCCCACAGGGAATGAAATGACCACCAGCCAGCAGTTATAACCGCCAACCAGCAGTCTGGTCAAGGCTGATGGTCATAAAACTTTTTCAAAAAACTTGTCATATCATTTTCCTGAAGTTCATTGCAACGAATCATGTTGTATATGGAAGAAATAAAGTAGGTTATAAATTACTAGTTTCTTGTTATATTTAAATAAACTAGGATATTATACTAGATTTGTACACAGAAACTCTAGAGATGTTATGAGGATGGAAATAGAATCTTTGAATATCCATAGAAAGGTGAAACTTTTCCAGGATCTTTTTTGACAGGAGGACCGCCAGCGAGCAATTCTAACTGTCAACTAGCTATTCATTAACATGGATGAGAGTGAGTTGTTCCCTGATTATTTAGCTAATTGAATTGAGTTTCCCTATATGATTAGTTGGTTTGGGATTCACCATACATGATAAACAGAAAGATTAGGGTTAGAGCTCAGTTTCTCAGTATCTATTTAATATTCAAATTTAAGGTTTGAGGCTAGATTTGTATATAGGATTCATGTGCACGATCTAAAGGTAAACATGAAATTTTTTATTTGTTTCATAACTCTAGACACTAGATTGGGGGGTCACCAGTGACCAAAGGACTGCTAACTGGTGGCCAGGACCGCCAGCCAGCCAGCGATCTAGCAGGCTTGGATGACGATGATGAATTTTTTTCCAGAGAGATAGTTGCAATATCTAGGCTTCATTAGTATTCCCAAAAAATTCTATTCTTCATTGTAACAGGACATAACTAGTAACTAGGATTTATAAATAGGGTTATAGATACTAGTTTCGGAATTTAGAGTTTGCTATTGAAAATCGTTCTAGTAATCAAATTGTGATCTGGTTGGAGATTTAATGGCTTAGGAGCATGATATGCTCACTGGGAAAATCTGGTGATAACTAGGAACCAGACAATTACTAGCTGATAGCTAGATCAGCTACCGGTTGTCCCAATTCTAGTGAGTCAAGGCTTGAGCCACAAATATCTAGTAAGGTTTATAGTGATTAGAGAAGGTTGAAAATCATGTCGAGTTGCTTGACTGTGAATTAAAAAATCTATATTATGGAACCATCACATATGTGTAAAGTAGAGTTATGTTCATTCACTAGTAACATGTTGATATGATTTATGTTTGATGACATGAACATATCTATACTTGACCATGTATGAGACATGTAAAGCACGCTAATATTATTATACATGACATGCTTACATGATAACTGATATACTGATAATTGATGGGCATGGTTTCTTGGAATATAGTGACATAATGAGAATAAAAAATATCATGGTATATTACGTGCACACTGTCCTAGTGATGAATTATCAATGTTGTATTTTTATTGATAAAGAACAGTAATAAATGAATTGTGTCATGATATCTCTAACAAGTCATGTTTATCATGTACCCTCGATACAAGGCGGAGAAGAACTACATGATGATTAAGAATGGTATATAAGGTTAATTGAGATTGTTAGGATTGGAAACCTTTGCAGTAACAGCTCCACGTGGTACTAAGCCACCGATTGTAATCGTTTCCCAGATATGAAACGCCCGTCACTGTCTATACAATAAGGAGATTGAATGGTAGTGCCTAGCAGCACTTAAATCTACCTCCAGTTTTCAAACAGGACCTTGTAAGTTCAGATCAAGTACCAAAGTCAGCTAATCTCATGCCAAAGCTAGATTAGGGCTTCAGCCAGATTCTGATCTGAAACGACAGGTAGAACTTATTCATTTTCAAGAGTAATTCTCATTTGTTCTTGAAAAAAAGAGTCAATTCCTTCCAAGGACATTAGCATGTATAATGATCCATTCTCCCCAGCTTTTGCATAAAGCAATAAGTTGCCAAGGTACTGAACAGGTCTAAATGCATCTGGGTTAACACCACAGCACGAAAAAAATGAATATAAAATTGGGTGGACATAGCAATGGTTTCAAGCTATATAAAGGTAGCTCAATTTATTGGAGGAGAATCAAAGCATATCAGTCCACCCTCATCATAAACTTAGAAGCGTTTATCTTCTGGCAGGGATATTAACTTAGGAGTGTATATTCTAACAAATATGTTATAATGGAGTAAATAGATGGGTGATGACAACTTCACTATCAGGTGTTTGATGTCCATCTTATGTGAATAGCTGCTTTAGAACATATTCATCAAAAGAAATGAGATTAGATGGTTCCCATAGCAGTTTGCTACTTTACCATTCACACCAATAGTAACAATGTGAACAGTGTGAAACACCATAATAAAACTATTCCTAGCATTTTGGTATATAGGAAACATGTTTCTAATGGCATATCCTGTTAGTTTAATGGGTGAGAGTGAAAACATGTCAACCAAGTAATACTAAATATACTTCGGACTGATCATAGTTGTCAAATAAAACTAGGATATGTTCTATTCAATCCTCCAGTGCTTTTTTTCCCAATAGGCGCGATGGAAGGGGAAAAGTAAGCACACAAAATAGCCAACAAGGTATTCTTTTCAGAAAGGGGAATTACACCCCTCAACAAGAGGAGAATAGTGCATACGAAATTGAACATGCTTGGGGAAAGAAACAAGAAAACTTTAGAAGCCACAAACACCATAACAATTGTAAGCTGGATCACACTAGTACGTAAAAAAAAATGATGCATTGACACTAGAGCAGTTGCGAACTATGAAAGTCAGATTACTTAAAGTAGTATATTCCTTAGTATATGATTAAAGGGAGAAATCTATGTCAAATAAATGGTGCAGGATTTCTAAAAGAAATGCATGCTCAGGCATGGTTGCCGCTAAAACTTTTACCACTTAACATTTAACCATTCTGCTAGCACAAACAAAAGAAATGGACTATATAACAACCTGCCAGAGTATGGGATTGCATCTGCAGTACTGTCACCATCTTGAATATGTTGCTTGCTGGCTTCAAAGGCAAGTGACTCAAGATTTGGAGATGAACCAAAAGCAGGAGGAGAGTGAACACTGAATTTGTAGTGGGGGAAAACAAGAAATAAATATAAAAAATGCACACAGAAATTAACGCTAAATAAATTAATGCAACAAAAAGAGGAAAAATATAAGAAAACATGATGAAAAAGAAATTTAGATAGAAGATAAGTCCAGTTGAAACGTGAGAAGTAAAATGCCTAGAGGTAAGAGTAACAATACCTCTGTTTAGTAAAATAATTTGAAGAACAATGGGCATCTTCATCTCCCTGTATGCTGTTAAAAGAATCACCTTGATTTCCATCATATAATGGAGGTACCTAAAAAGAAAAGGCTCCACCATGATATTAACTGATAAAACTCCAAGGGATTACAATACACCATGATTCACTTAAAAGGAAGTATGCAAAAATATCAGGAACACGGATTACTCATCGGACATGCTATAAATGGATCAATAGATTTCCTTAAATGATATTGCATGACGAAAATAAAATTGCATTCTTAGATTTTAAAACATAAGATCCACTCTTGATTATGAACTTCAAACTTATTGTTCATCGAAAGACTATCAGTGATATTGATAAAATTAATTAAACGAGATTGCCTTATGAAAAATGGACTTTACAAAAAGACATCTTCTCTTCATAGTTTCTTCAAAAACGAACAATATAAATCAAATGTCACATAAAAATGTCCATTAAAGATGCCTGTAAGACATACTATTGTACCATTATCAATGATAAACAGAGTAAACATAAAGACTAATACGTAAGGATAACTTGCAACAAAGTCCAAATCAAATTGAACTAACCAAAGATACATGTGCAAGAAGAATAACATGAGTATCAGTTAAGGATAGGTAAATGTATACACAATTCTAAAATCTTTAAAACTTCACATTCATTCTTTATTATGATACCTTATGAGCAAAAAAAAAAAAACAGAACTTAAAACAGCAAGGCCATGTTTGGATGGGGCTAATACAAAGGAGTCAAAGATTCCTTCGTTTTTTCACAACATGGGGAATGGCTTCCTTTAATGTCAATTTTTGACTAAAACCCTAAGGATTGCAATCCACAAAATGGCACAATCCATTGGATTAAAATAGGTAGGTTGAAACCTATTTTTGAATCCAAAGGATATAACTTAGGAATATAACTACTTTTTAAGCAATAATTAACGACTCTTGTAGAGTTAATGTGTTGTGAAAACGAACTTTATGATAGTAATCCTAAAGGTTCCAGCCCAAAGGAACATGAGAGCACTCCAAAGGATTCACATCCCAAACAAAACCCAAAGGATTTTCATCCTACCCATCCAAACAAGGAATAAAAATTATGATTTGACCACAAGCATAAGTGATTCTATTGATCCAACAGCAGCACAATTAATTGCTATCAGCCAAACGTAAACCTGCCAATCAATAAGAAAATCAGTAAAGGAATGAGTAGAGCTAGGCACAAGTCCAATATCCAATATGATTTTATTCAATATAAATGTATAGAAAGATAAAACATGTCCAGAATTTGAAATTTAGCTAATGATAATGAGCATGTGTCGCATGCACAAGCAATTCTAGCCCACTCCGACTCCCTGGTTTTAGGAAGCAACTAATAGAAAACACTACAAGCATTAACACAATTAGTCAAGGCGTCAAGCAAAGTATAAAAGAAAAAAAGGGCCATCGAATGATTAGCTAATCATCAAAAGGCCAACTTCAGCAAATCGTACTCAGAAATAGTATTCATACAACAAGGAGTACATCTTGAGTTTAAGCAGTCAATTGTTGTGATTCCTGTGAACAGAAAATCCCAAATTTGCTGCAAAGAAACTAGGCAAATATGATTTTATCCATTCAGTGAGCAGAACAAGGGAAAAAGCCAAAAAGACATTTAAAAGAATATATAGAAGGTTGGCAGAACAAGAATTGGCATTAAAAATGTGGCCTAAAGTGATCTAAAAAGTGACACTGAATCACTAAAGAATTTGGGCACTTTAGTCATAAATTAGTATCAACAGGACTAATCTTAAATATTTCTAATGGTATATCTCATACAGAATTACATATAAACACATACAATATCTCCCTAGTATAATCTCATCAGAGAGGATTAATGAGAAGAGATGATAAGATTTTCATAATAAGAACCATGTAGCATGTCCAATGAGGCCCCCCCAGTTGAAGGATCTTTAGCTATCAAATAGTAAAATTAAATGAATCAACACGCACAAAGTAAAAGATCTCATTTTCTTTTGATTCCCAAATAAATCTCTGTACAAGAATGTGATAGCTCCCAGAAATAGCACCAGCAACAAAGAACAAAAAAAGAAAGTTGAGAATGCAACAGGGTTTATAAATTTGTAGGCATGTTAGGATGTCATTGTCATCACCATCATTATGTCTTTTGCAATTAAAGTAGATATAGCACCAGAAAACAATTGACAAATTTTTCATGAAACTATTAAATTTAATTAACATAGTAAGCTTAAATATCATATATGTAATTACAGTCTTACAAAGTGAGCATTTCAAATAATCTGCTCTTATCAACACAAATGAGGAGAAAACCAGAAACTGGCATAGCCAAAGTTTTCTAACTAACCTTAAACCCAAACAAGGATAGCAAATGAAAATATTCCCACTATTTCTTTATATAAGTATTGAGATATTTTGAAGAAAAAAAAAGATATTAGGATCATTAATTTATCACAACTAGCTCAAGTAATTTATATTAGGTGGCGACTCATTTCCATTATTCTCAACTAGACTCAATAAGAAGATAATTGTCAAAAAAGAAGGGAACATGTAGCACTTTCTTACTTGTTTAGTTATACAGACATGTTTAGTGGGAGCTAAAAAAGCCTTGAATAACTGCATGGCCCAAATCATAGACTTCTTTGTCTTTTTTCTTAATAGAGAAATGCAACAAATTTTCATCTTTTTCATTTCAACAAGCTTCCAATAGAACTTCTTTGTCAAATTAAAAAACAATTAGGTTTCCCATCACAATTTGGTAGTAGACAAGCCATGCCCTTCAATTAAGCCTCTCTCAATTTAATAAATGAATTATATTCCTTCATTAGCCCAAGAATGGAATGCATATATAACAGTACCAATCAATAAATCACCAAATGGCAAGAAGTACAAAAATATTTTCTTTAAAAAAAACTCACCTGAACTAAGCGTATGGCACAGGCGGGCCTGTTGGCGGGATCATGGGCCAGCTCGAGCAATTTCTTGTGCGTCAACACATCCTCCGCTCGCTCCACGTTCACATCCATCGCGTACCTATAATCAAGAAACAGAGATCGCCGATTCCCTCAATCATGGAACTATCGAAAAGTCTCAATGAAAAGATCAGGTGACCCAAGACGTACCTCGCGGGGAGGCGGTTGAAGTGAGCCCAGAGGTCGTCGTCGAAGGTTGGGGTTTGGGCCTCCGGCAGACCGGAGTCTTTGAGGCGGCGGAGGACCTCGTTGAAGACGTCGAGCTTGTGGCGGTGCTGCTGCTGCAGCTGGCGGTTGCTGCCGGCGAAGGAGGCGTTCGTGTTGGTGTTGGAGGGGGAGGAGGATAAGTCCCCCGCCGCCGCCGCCGCCGCCGCCATGCTCCCGCAGCTGTCGGCGGCGGAGTCCTCCATCGCCATTGACGATCAACTAATCACTCGATCTCATTTTCTTTGATATTTTATTATATTCTTTTGTTTCTTGGAGGGCCAAGGTTCACGTGAGGAGAAAACGGAGGAAAAAGAAGGGGAAAGTAACGAGAAGCGGGGAAACAGAAGTGTGTATGGAGAGAAAGGAGGCGGATACTTGGGATGGGAGAAAGAAAAGATGAGACAAAAGCAGCAGCTCAGGGAGTGAGAGAGATTGTCCGCGAGGGGATTATTTATAATTTTTCTCATCAATGCCAAACTCTTTTGTTTATTTATATTTTAAAAATAGAAAAAGTCAGCGTTTTGGCATATACGTTGTAAGAAGAGGTTTTTATATATCTGTCCGATAACTTTTAAAAAATTAGAATTTAGTCCTCTAAATCTTCATATTTATAATTTAATTCTCTAACCATTTAAGTTACTACAATTTAGTCTCCGAATTTTTCATTATATCTCTGAGCTACTTCACTTTAATCTTTATTTTCTTCATTTTCTTCTTTCTCCTCTCTTCCTCTTCATATTAGGTTACTCTCTCCATTCTTTTTCTCTCTCTTTTATGTATAATTTATGGTATCCAAACAGATGGGTGCCCAAACAAGCAACCAATTTGTGTGTAATTATGGTATCCACTTCCATTTGAATCTGCACTAGAGTGCATTGGTGAGGACTGCTATTCTGAATGAGCATAATTCATACTGTTGAGGGTAGGATATACATTTACAGTCTGGCAAATCTTAATCATAGAGCTCCTCAATTCTATCCCCACATGACTTGGATTTGGAGTGAAATGGCTACTAAAGGATGTCATTCTTCTAACTTCTATAGAAGAAATTTTTGGGACAGCAGATCAAGACTATGGAAGGCAGCTAGAGGAAGCTAGAGTTTGGATTTGGGGGAAGTATTTGGAGAAGTAGAGGGAGGAGAGGTTAGCTTTCTAGAGAGAAGAAATTAGGAATTGAGACTTTAGGATTTGTCAACTGTTATTTGGAGGAGATAACATGGAGCAAGAAAGAGAGAAAGAAAGAGAGTTGAACTCATCTAAGAGAAGAAAGGCAGGAAGAGGAAGGAGGGAAAGAGAGAAAATAAAGGAAAAAAATATCCTTTCCTCTCCTCTCAGTGTTGTCCTAGGGATATAATAAGAAAAGAGGGGGCAAATTTTAACTTTATTACTGAAACTGACCTAGGAAGACTAAACCAGAATAACTTAAATATTTTTAGGGATTAATATCAAAATACAAAGTTTTCAGGTACCAACATCAAAATATTGTAGGTTTAATGAATCGATATGCAAAAACCACATTATTAATTTATTCTTTCGTCCTACTACTAAATAGAGATATGCTCCTTTTTTTTTATTATGTTATAGGAAGAACTCTTTCAGTTTTATATGAAATAATGACTACTTGTAGAGCTTCATTTGAAAATAATAACTATTTTAATATGAGATTCTAAACTAATTATTTCTTAACATTATATTTGTACAAACATGTTTAGAATTATTTCTTAACATTATATTTGAATTATTTCTTAACATTATATTTGTACACACATATGGTATATGTTTTTGATAATATGAACAGTAATGTAGGATGTTTAGTCTGCTCTAAATAAGAGCTTGTTTAGATTATTGATAAATCTACTAGGCTATGTTTGTTTTGAATGAAAATGGAAGAAAGAGAAAGAAAAAGAAAAAGAAAGAGGAAAAAGAAAAGATGGAAAAAATTATTATTCTCTTTTCATTTCCTTTATTTTCCCTCAAACCAAACAAAGCCTTGTTTGAGGAAAAATGAAGGAAAATAAAAGAACATAAGAAAGAAATTTTTTTTCTTCTATTGTTTGGTTTGAGAGAAAATTTAAAAAAAAAAAAAGAGTGAATAAAAAGTAAGAGAAAGCATGACTAAAAAATTTTCCCTTCATTTTTCTTTCCACCACCCAAGAGAATGAGAGAAAATTTTGTTTGGTTTTACTGACACATAAGATAATGGTCGGTTAGTTAAGGGAGTTTTGAACTAAGTTTTTTTTTTTTTTTTAATTGTTTAATTTTGTTTCGATTTATTAATTTTTCTTTTTATATTTTCTTTTTAGTTTCTCTTTGAACTATAAAGTGTCCTATTTCCTTTTCCATTTCTTTTCTTTTCTCTTTCTTTTTTCATTTCTTTTTCTTTCTTTTATTTTCTATCAACTCAAACAGTTTTAGTGTAAAGTAAACTACGTGATTCATGTTTTTGAAGGATTGACGAGTACAATAACAACTAAGTTTTTTATCTCAAGTACTTGGAGTAGATTACATGAATCCAAAACGATCACATAGATGATTTTTTTTACTCATTCCTATTGCGCAATATTTCTTCATTGAAGCCTTTAACATTTATATTTTTTCATATAACCTCAATTAAAACTCCTGTGATTGGCAAATATCTCTCCACACCATTTATGGAGAGTCCCTAGGGCGAGTTGTCTTGAAAATCGAGTTTGCAAAGTCATGGATATCAAGTTGCCATATAATACAATTCTTGGAAGATCCTGCCCAAATGACCTTAGTGCAATCATCTCGATCCTCCATCAGGTGATCAGGTTCCCTATTGAAATGGAGTCAGATGAGTATTAAGCAAGCAAAATACTTCACACAGTTACTATCTAACTTCTACATGGAAATACAACAAAAAAGTGATTACTATTTAGCAATGGCGGCTCCCCGGACTAGGGGGGATATAGACAGGAGACCAAAATCGGCTTGACCCCCTAGGAACCACTTCAATCCCAACTTGCTCATTCCATAAGGATAACTAAATGTATTCACCTGATCCCATGAAACATGCAAAGCATAGATCGTGAGGTGATTTACCACCATCTGAATGTTAGCCTGAGTTTCTTCCTTGTCAAGAAAAAAAAAAGGACATTGGACCTGCAAAGGAAAAGTATCGGAGGAAGAGGTTGACAAGTTACTCTCGGTGGGTTCCATTCAAAAGGTCAGTGTCGCACCCCGTTTTTCAATTACTTCCCAAAATTGGGAAGTTATCTAAGAGAAAATCTCACAGGCTAGGATCATGGAATAACTATAAATACTACCAAATTTAGATGTGTAAATAATATCACAGAAACCAAAACTTATCCTACTTAAGTTGATTACATAACATGGTACACTGCTATGAATATGTACATCAAAAGAATCGAAAGAATGCAAAAGTAAATCAGTACGCATGAAAAAAGGAAATATAAATGAATATATACAAAAGATATCCACATAGTGATCCTACTACTCAGTGACTTTCTACTTGCTCAAGAAAGTATGAATCTTCGAATGGAGCAATCCTCATTCCACATCTTCTAGGCCTAGGTTCAAAACCCAAGATATTAAACCCACATATAACACATAAAGGAGAAAAGAGTTGTACTGTCATAATACTCAAAATAAGTTCTCATGAGCATGCTATATATATCAGTATTAGTCGTGATGACATAATCATGAATAGTATAAACATGCATGACAATCATAAATCAGATATCTGGGTATATGTAAACTGAGTGCAAGCATTGGGTCTGAGTCACACCCTACATCAGATATTAGAAAATAGATTATTGAAACTAATATGATGGATAAAATTATAACATGAAATCCTAATTTAGAAATTGAATTTAATACCAAAAAATGCTTGATATTAAAATCTTATTCTAGATTCATCATCATTAAGTAATCATTATAATAAACTAACTTTAGAAAACTACCATACATGGCAAACCAAGTCCTCAGAATTAATTTCATGAGCAACACACAATAATGGATTATTAGATAGCAGCCAAGACCGATACCAGCTGGCAGTCTAATAGTCTCTGGTAGCCATTAATTTTATTCTAACCCTCAAATCATCATATATGAATCCCAATTCTACCGTTTAAGAACATAAAAAAAATATTCTAGAAGATCAAACCACCACGACTAATGGAGAAAGAAAGATAAGTGTGTTACACTTGGTCCTTAAACTCCAAATGTTAGCTCCAGCTTTGCTGGTGTCCTTTCATATGTTGTTATTCCCAGTTGAATGAGATGATAGAATGAGATGATAGATGAGAGATTTGTTAGGGATTAGAGAGGATATGTGAAAAGAGTTTAGTTATAAACCTATAACTTGGTAAATAAGTAGAAAATCAAACCTATATACCAACTCAAATAAAATCATGAGCTTAACTACACCATCTCCCATACAATTAAATTTTTCCAATGGTATCTTCCAACTAATTTAGCAATATATGTGAATAAAACAAAAAAAAAAGAGTGGGTGGAAAATTGTGGTGGGAAAAAAATGGGTTCGCATTTTCAACGTTTCCAAAAAAATTCCAGAAAAATATTAGACGTAGATTAGTGAGATTAGTGAGATTTGTGAGATTAGTGAGACTTAAAAATTGGCAATCTAAATGCGTTCTTGAGTTTGTATATTAGTGAGATTAATTGAAGAAAATATCATTAAAAAATATTTTTCTTTCTTTTGTATAAAATTTTTATTTTTCTTGATTTTCGGTTATCCTTATTTTTCTTTTCTTTTTTTCTTAATCTAATTTCTTCAGGAATTTTGTAAATATATTCACTACAAACCTTTACGAGACACAACTCGTCCACTAGGATAACCTAGGGGTTTAACGACTTGTTGCACGTGCTAAGTGCAATTGTGATTCCTGCGAAAGTGAGTTAGGATTTTTTTTTCTTTTTAGGTTTAGATTTTGCTCGAGAACTAGCAAATTATAGGTTTGGGGGTGTGATGAGTGCCATATATTGCATATTTACAGCCTCCATATTATCTATTTTTGTATTTAAATAATACTACTCAGGTATTTTTAGTATGTTTTCAGGTAAATCTATTCCTAATAGGAGATGGTATAAACTTAGAGCCAGATTAGGAAATCAGGTTTAGAAAAGAGTTAAAAGTGAGCAAAACTACAAGACCATGATACTGCAGAGAGTCAAAAATCAATATATTCAATCCAATCGAAGGAAAAGAACAAAAGATTCATGCAGAAAAAAGTTGACGCCCAGAAGAGCAACTTTTACCGCTATTTGGCGGCATTTGCAGCCAATTGGCTGCTAAGTGAGGCCCACTTGTCATGAGATTTTTACGGGGGGCTTCGATGTAATTTTTTAGTTTCTCACTTGTACTTAAATTAGGGTTTGATTCTCCGAAATTTATATATTGGCCGTATCCTTGAATCTAGGTGGATGATGTAATTTTGTACTTAAATTTTATTTAATAAAATTAGGATTTGCTGAAGGGTGACGGTCGCCATACCGACTCTAGAGGTACCATTTTTTACTCATCATTATTTCTTAGGTAATCTTCTTCTAATTGTTTTATATATAGATTTATTTTGTTTTCTGGTATAAAACTTTAATCGTTTTCTAGGAAAAATATGATTTTTTAATTAGGAGTATGAGTAGCTAATTTAGTTTAGTTTTAGGATGTAAATGAAACTATAAATCCACCATGTAGTTGCTCTCTAATATTTTCTTCCTAAATAAAATAATAAAGATAATATTTTTCAATAAAAAGATTAAAATATAACAACTCGTAGATTAATACTTTGATAGGTTGTACTTGAATTAGATTTCTTGATAGCCTATATTTAGTTAGGGTTTGGAGTTGTTACTTTTCATTTTTGTCATAGAGTTATCTAATGGTTTAGTTTATTTTTATGAAAAGTTGTATTTTTGATACATTATGCTTGCACACCACTTGATAACACATGCTTAGAACACTTTAAGTAAAGATTAAAACTAAAAAATTAATTTTTATGATAGGAAGAAGATAATAGAAGTAATATATGGCTGGAAACTAGTGGATTTTATATTCTAGGCTAATTAGAATAATTCAAATCCAACTTAGAAACCGTAGCTAATCCGTTAGGACTAAAGAATTAGTGAGAACGTAAAAACACCCTAAATCTCTGTGGGAACAACCTGTAAAGTGCTACACCAACACTGTACGAGTGTTAAGTGGTGAGGCTTCTCCTACCATTACGATGCCTTTTTCTATGTCTCCTGCTCTGACACTGGTTCCGACTTCAACCCAAATTATTCCTGATGACGATCCACTAGAAGAATCTTTCGAACACAGCGTCATGGACTTTCTTGCGTTTATTGCAGTGGTGTGTGT